>VCCN01000784.1:1406840-1431548 GCA_006491835.1 Architeuthis dux | reverse complement strand
CCATTCCACAACAGTAACTTCTACTGCCCTGAATATTTGTTCCCAGGTGTAGTGTCCCCCAGCGTCTCCCAGCTCGTGGGAGTCTCACTGAAAGGGAAAAGGATGAAGCAAAAGGACAAAGGCGAATGTGATGTTGACTGATCGCTGTCAGCGAAAGATCTGTGTTCTGTTCTCGCTTCCGAACAGTCTCTTTATTTTCCCCCGGTTTGCCTCGCGCATGACCGAGGACTCACTTCCGTTTTAGGGGTTTGTGGCAAGGGAGGTAACTCGTGGTATTTGCTCCCTTGCGCAGCCTGGCAGGACATCACACCAGGGTCAACTTTACATGTAGATTTTGCAAATTTTATTAGCCTAGCTGTAGAAAGCATCATTCTTTCAGAAAAAGATGCCAAAATGGGCTCCAAATTTCATTGGTATTTCTGAGAAGCCATTTTTAAGTAATCATTACTCAGAACCTAGCCAACTTTGTGTGATCTGTTTGGCAAGGAACAAAGTGATGTCAATGCACTACAAAATGTTACAATCTGGATCTTTCTAGCATTTCTAGATCCTGAGAATAAGGTCTCAAAAATGGACCTAATTAAGAAACGACAAAAATGCACCATCTTTAAAGGCAAAAATGTACATGTGGAACAATCTTCACAATTTTCTACCAAGAACCACTGGAAAGAGCAATGTTTAAAATACTTGGGGCCAGATTTTCAAGTTGGTGTCTTGATTCTATTATGTTCTAATCAGTGGTTGAAATGGAGGGGGTGTGTGGAGATACAGCATATACCTACATCTCAATTTCCAGGTTTTTTTGTACGTTCAATGTTTATTAATGGGGACTTTAGCATATACCTAAGACCCAAATTCCAACCATACTTTATAGCTAGTTCCTGAAACCCATTCCAATCACAGGTCTTAATAGAGCATTTTGTTTAATGACAGCAAATTTGGAATTTCATTTATTTGCACATAGTTCTTATTTATCTTTAATTAGTAGTAAGTGTAGTGTCTTCCAGCCGTCTCCCAGCTCGTGGGAGTCTCACTGTAAGGGAAAAGGATGAAGCAAAAGGAACAAAGGACAAAGGCGAATGTGATGTTGACTGATCGCCGTCAGCGAAAGAACTGTACTGTTCTTCGCTTCCGAACGGTCTCTTTATTTTCCCCCGGTTTGCCTCGCGCATGACCGGGAACTCACTTCCGTTTTAGGGGTTTGTAGCAAGGGACGCTTTATGTGTTGGGGACTCACTTCCGTTTTAGGGGTTTGTGGCAAGGGAGGTAACTCGTGGTATTTGTCCCTTGCGCAGCCTGGCAGGACATCACAGTACGGATAAAAGAGGAGAACTTAGTAGGCAAAATATGTTTAAACATGAAATTTACTGTGACAAGATGGAACCTCCCCCTCCCCATTCTTTCTCCAGTTAGATTGTATAAAATACATTTTGTGTTTGGAGCTGGGTTGAATATTCAATTCATAGGTGAGATAGCAAATCTTAGAAGGAATATTTTTTTAGTCAAATAGAATCTTGGCCCAGAGAGAGACCATCTGGTAGATATCTCTTTGTATAAACATTAGAGATATCAGAACAATGGAGAATTGGAAACCTCAGAGGTCTTCCAGAAAAATAAAATAAAATATTTTTCATTTAAATGGAAAAAGAGATAGCAAACAGAACAGCAATTTTGTCAACCATGTATTTTATATAAATAAGTCACCTTTTAGATGACTGGGCACAAAATTCCTCAAGAGATTACTAATCTCATTTCGTAGGTAGACCCTTAAACATTAAATATGCTGCCTACCGAATATGGGTGAGGATTAGGATCTGATCAAAGTATGCAGTCTCAATACAGCTATCTCCCCAGTGATGTCACCAAATACAGAGATTTGGGTTGGACATTTTACCAAAGGGGAAATATATTCCAGTGAGGTCTTTAGTAAGTTCTCAGAATCATTCTCCAGGAAGAGGGTTAAGCCCTGAGAACAGTTGGTCTACTAGAATAGATTGCCTTAGAGGAAACCCAACATACCAAACCATTCTGTTTACCATAACTAACCTTAATCCAACAAGGACATACAGTTGCTGGAAAAATCATCATTTTGTTCCCGTACATGGAGAATAGATTCAAGTTAGTCGAGTTTCACGAATCACAAGTTCTTTCGAATCAAATGTTGGGATCTACAGTGACATTGATAGAAGAGAGTTAAAAGTGCAACCAGGCCAATATGTGGCATGTTTTTTTTTTTTGGGGGGGGGGGTTTCTGATGGATTGGAAACATTTGCAAAATTTGTGAAGAACAAAAAGATGCATATATCACATGTATGCATCATCATGGGCCAAAGAGACTGTTTCCCTGGCCATCCACACAAGACTGTTGCTGGGTTCCAGAGCAGCATATCCTGATGACTGTTGCTGCACCTATACCAACTGCTACAGGCAGACAGTACATAATACCTGCACAAACCTAGTCAACAATAGAAAACCTCTTTGAAAAACTTTAAGGAAATGTACAATACTAGAAAGTAGAAGAAAAGGAGTAGAGGGAGGGTGGGGCTCGTGTGCTGGAGCCATCAGACGGGATGGGGATGGGGATGTCAATTTCTCTGCAATCAGGTAAATATGCGTTTTTGTTATAAATATTATCTATTATATATTGATAGTTATGAATAAAGGGAATTTGCACCATGGACCATGCAGGATTGCAAATGAATAAAATTCAAAATGTGCGATGTCATTAAACAAAATGTTCTATTAGAACCGGTGATGGAAATGGGTTTAGGTATAAGGTAAGGTTGGAATTTGGGGCCTAGGTATATGTTAAAGTCTCCATAGACATTGAACATACAAAAATCATGGAAATTGAGATTTAGGTATATGCTGTATCTCTGCATACCCCCGTCCCATTTCAAACACTGATTAGAAGATGAAAGAATCAAGACACCAACTTGAAAATCTAGCCCCAAGTATTTTAAACATGGCTCTTTTCAGTAGTTCTTTGTAGAAAATTGTGAAGATTGTTCCACATGTACATTTTTGCCTTTAAAAAAGGTGCATTTTTGTCATTTTTTAATTCGGTCCATTTTTGAGACCTTATATCTCAGGATCTAGAAAAGCTAGAAAGATCCAGATTGTAACATTTTGTAGTTCATTGACATCACTTTGGTTCTGGCCAAACAGAGCACACAAGGTTGGCTAGGTTCTGTGTAATGATTACGCAAAGATGGCTTGTCGGAAATACCAATGAAATTTGGAGCCCACTTTGACATCATTTTCTGAAAAGATGATGCTTTCTAGGGCTAGGCTGATAACATTTTCAAAATCTACATATAAAGTTGACCCTGAGAACAAATTCCCAGGACAGTAGAAGTTACTGTTGTGGAATGGTCGCTGAAAATGTGAGAAAAAAAATGTGGTTGTCGTTGCTTCGAACAAAGTAGTTCTTGTTCTTGGATCCATAGTGACTGAACGAGTAAAGATATTGAGCTAAAATTTTACAGGACTTCATTTCAAACCCAAATGAGCATGTGACCAAAGTTAGAGCAACATCTGAGATGGTTGAGTAGGGACCACTGGTCCACTTGACATGGAATGACTCATATATATTATATAATATATATTTTTTTAGTAGTGTTCTTGCTTGTTTTGGGGAATTTCAGACTTTTTTAGAGCTCACCGCCTGCCAAAAGTAATTGATTCATTGATCACCCCATTCTCCAATTTTTCTAATTGATCACCCATAGCATGCTGCCAAAAGACATTGGTCATGTGATGGTTTCTATTGAGGGACTAACCAGACCTGTGTGTGTGTATGATCATAATAAAAGCCTCTTGTCAATATAAATGTGACAGCACGGCTCTAACTTCCTAAGCTCAGTGCTTGTCCAGGTTGCTGCTGCTGCTGGCTTGTGTTGCCTGGCAACAACAGGCTCAGGTGATGGCTGCTACTGATACTATAAGTGTTACAGACACAGATCATATATAATGATTTACAGATTTAATTGCAGGTGCTCTAGGCTTTACAAAAGACTGTTTGAATGCTTTTGTTTTTTGTGTTTATAACATGATTAACAAATCTCTTAAATATATTGGCTTATTCTTTTTCCCTCAGTTTTTGACAGCACATGGCTTTCCAGGCAGTATCACACCAAAGATATTGTCATCACCAACAACCAAAGATTTTCTTAAGGTTTTTGAGGTGAGTTTTGTTCAACTTTTGCTTTTGAGATAAAACTTAACTAAGTAAAAAAAAAAAAAAAAAAAAATATTCATTTACAATAATCAGTATTTTTTGCTTTAATAATATCTTGATATTTATGATGGAAATGAGTTTAAGCTTTGATTTTTTTCTTTACTTTTGTTATAGTTCATTGTGAAAAAGATTGACTTCAAGTATAAAGTTGCAGACAAATATGATGAGGAAATTCCTAAATACCTTCGATTGCTTGGCTATCCATTTACCATCAGCCGCAGTTCTATGTTTGCTGTTGGTAGCCCACACACCTGGCCTGCTTTATTGGCTGCACTTGTTTGGCTTGTGGAGCTTTTTAATGTGAGTTTACTATCAATTTTTATTGTTACCATGTTTGATTTTGAAATTAAACACATTCATGTACTCGTGTATAAAATCTTATTTGTTCACATAACATTCTAGTTGAATCCTCTCACATTATTTGAATAAATAATAAGTTTTAAAAGAAACTCCTTGCTATTTTGTATTCTATATTTGTGTATGAATATATCATCTTGATTTGAATTTGCGTTATATATATTATATAAATAATAGAGAAACTGGGAAAACTGTGTGGTTGGATGGTTTATACAGTTTTTCAATATGAAATTGCTCATTATTTCTTTTGAATCACTAAATGTATTTATTTATTTTTTTTACTGAACAAGGTAAGAACTTTAATGAAATGTGCTTTTGTAGGTTTTTATATATGAGTAAATACATTCCTGGACACCTGATCAACCTATTTCTGGATTTTATTTGGTTGAAAAATTATTCATCACTAATATATATATATAACATTCAGGCAGTTTCAGCATATTCAGATGGTGGCAATGGATTCCCCATGTATGAAAACCTGCAGAAGCACATTCCATTCAAGTTTCTACCTTGTTCAGTCAAAAAACAAATATGTACATAAATACATTTAGCTCCATGGTGGTGGCCATCTTGGATTTCTCAATTTTGAGGCATTGTCAGCCATTTTTGAGCTGGGGATACAGCATATTTGGATTCAGCACCCTGCAACACCCCCAAAAACACTGTATTCCATAAATTAACACAATTTGCCTTCAGCACTTTGAATGTACACATTTTCAGAATGGTCGCCATCTTGGATTTCTCAATTTTGAGCTGGGCATACAGCAGGTTTGGATTCAGCACCTCAATAACCCTAAAAAACCATAAATTTACACGATTTGCCTTTGGCACTTTAAATATGCAGATTTTCAGAAATCCTGCCTAGTCTATTCACCCTCAATTTTCCAAAAATAATATAAGTTGAATCATTTGAGGATATGGACTTTATTGCACCCTGTATATTCATTCTACTTCTCTCCTATGGATTAGCTTTTGTTTTAAGCAAGAACCTCTCCAACCAGGATCAAATTAAAGAAGCTTTCTATAAATTTACCAGTTCTGTGAAGTTTTCTTTAGGAAGGGAATGATGACTTGCTGACAAGGTGGAATATTTTGATTGAATTAATATTTTTTCTATTAATGTATTTTGTTGAAATAAATGGCAATTTCATATTGAAAAGTATTACAAAAATATAAAATATATTTCTTTCTCATTGCAGACTGGTCTGACTATGAATGAAGAATTAGATAGCCTTATTTTTCCTGAGGATTTTGATTGTGATGGTTCATCTGATAGTAAGGTAAATGTAATAGTAATAATAATAATAGAAGACATTGTGATTATTTATCACTTGTATTTAAGGGAAAAAATACCCCAAAGAGTTAAGTCTCTGATTTAACTGTATATTTGTAGTTCTCCTGTAGTGTCTCCCAGCTCATGGGAATCTCATTGAAAAGGAAGATGAAGCAAATGAATAAGGACAAAGCCAAATCTGATGTTTAACTGCTCATGCTCGGAGAAGAAGTGACTTGCTCCCTTTTTCTCTGCATGTGTCTCTTTATATTACCGTTAGCACAGTACATGACCGGAAACTCACTTCCGTCATTTTGGGCTGTGGAAAGGGAGGTAACTCGAGGTATTTAACTCCCTTGTGTCATCTTAGCCGACATAATACCTCTTCCCTCCTTGGTAAGGAGGATGTGAGGTCCTTCTTTTATGTTGTGGGTTGTGTTTGTAATATGCCTGTGTCTATGTGGTATGTTTGTTGTGTAGGTTGATATGCGTGGTACGTTTTTGTGGGGGACGCATTTATTTTAGGACATAGTCCTGGAGTCTCTTTGGCATTTTTGTCTGAGGCCGTGGGCTGCGCCTGATCACTGAGGCTTTGCCAGTGTAGGCTGTGGTAGTGCAGGAGCCTAAAGGTCCTTTGTATGAATGTTGAATGTTTATTTTATTTTCATGTTTACCCCCCCCCCCCCTTTTTGTTTTGTGATCACCCAGGTCCATTGTTTAGTGTGTGTGCTGTTCGACCAGTGTTGTGTACTTTTTGTTTTGCGTCTTTCTTGTTGTCTAGATTTCCATTTCCGCCGCTGGTGTATGTGTTGTGTCTGTTTTCGTGTTAGTCTGACTGGCTTTGTGTTTCATTCCACGTGTTTTTTTTGCGAGTTTCATCTAATTCAGCGAGGTGCTTCTCGGACAGATTTAACTTCTTTTCCAACTCCTCTATCTTTGCCTGTTGTGCGCTCATGTAGTTGTCTGTTATTCTGTCTTTGTTTCCGGGCTGATGCGTGGTGAGTGATTTTTGACGATAATCAGCGCCTCAGCTGAGTCAGCGCCCAAAAGATTGTGAGCGTTCGGTCCACTGGAATCCACAACGTATAGTTTCATGTTTGTGTGGATTCCATTCCGTGCAATTTTAGCGTGGATGAGTCCACACATGGGAAGTGCCCGTGTGGACCTGTACATATATATGTTGGATGCGTGCCTCTGTAACTTGGGTTGGTCCAGCATGCCAATGTAGTCCTGCCGAGTGAGAATGTTAACATTGGCACCAGTATCGGCGACTAATGTTATTGGAGTCCTGTTTATATGGGCAGTAACGGCAGGGTACTAAAATTTTGGACTCGCCTGCCATTGACCGTAAAAACGGACTTGTCACTGGATGGATAGGGGGATGGAGCTCTCTTAGTCGCAGGTACGGAAATACTCGATAAAATTTGGTTGATTTTGTGCCTGGATGACTGGCAGACCCGTGCAAAATGGTTCATCTTGTAACAGCTTCTACATTCCCTCCCCCTGGCTGGGCAGAAAGGATGTGCTGTTGAGTTTCCACAGTAATGGCTGATGTCTGAATTCCCATCTCCACATGGTCTGTTGGCACCACATGGTGGCGAACTTGCTGAGCTTGGTTGGTGACCGCTATGGCCGCCTCTAGACATCTCCATGTTGATTTTGGCAGAAAAATCTGTGCCGTTTCGTCTGTATCCATTCCTACTGTGATTTAGTCCGAACCTTCCAGATATTGTGTGCACAGTGTGCGTCTCTATTGCTGAAGCCCACACATCTGTGTAGTGTCTCCCAGCTCATGGGAGTCTCACTGAAAGGGAAAAGGATGAAGCAAAGGACAAAGACGAATGTGGTGCTTACTGATCGCCGTCAGAGAGAGAACTCTTCCGAGCGGTCTTCTTTATTTTCCCCGGTCTGCCTGGCGCATGAACGGGGACTCACTTCCGTTTTAGGAGTTTGTGGCAAGGGAGGTAACTCGTGGTATTTGCTCCCTTGCGCAGCCTGGCAGGACATTACACTGGGTAATAATTGTTATTTTCTGATTATGTCTAAAAAGTATAGAAGATCTAGCCAATCTATTTTCCATATAAAACTATTTAGACTCATCAAAATTGTCATCTATATTAGTTAGTCACATCAGTTAAAATATTCCAGTCAATAGCTGCCTCATCTAAGAATGAATGTGGGAACAATGTTGACATTACATAGTTCTAACCTTTTTTATAAAAACTAAATAAATACATAGTTTGATGCATATATATGAATAAATATATATAAATAATGACTATGGCAGAAGAATGATAAAAAACAATGTCTTCTAAAAGAAGATATTTACACACATGATCTTCCATAGCGAAAATGGCCAATGGTTTTAAATGCTAAAAAGTACCTTCGATGAAAAATGGCCAATCAGTCTAAATAAACAGCTACAATCTTAAAATTAAACACACAGGTTTATGTTCCAAAACAAAATGAATCATGAGCTGCGGAAACTGGAGGATCCCAAAGCATGAAAAAGAATTACGTGTAGGGTACGGGCAGGCCCTAAAACATTACAAATATTATGGTACGGGTGGGTTATATAAAAGGCTTAAGGGTACGGGCTGCAAAATATTGGCCTGTGCAGATCTCTAGAGGGTGTAGGGGGGGGGGGTGACTTCTTGTCCCTATAATGTTTGAAAAGTAATAAATAATATCATCTGAAAGTGTTCTTTGATTTATATATATATATATATATACATTTTGTTTTTATTTTCCTGAGTAAACAAGGAATTACAGTCAATCTGACTTTTCTTTCAGATTGTGTTTAATTTTTTGGTAGAAGGATATAAGAATTATATGGAAGGTTCTGACTCCTTTGAAGATTTGGACAAGGACTTTCATGATGCTTACAGTAAGTATTTAACAAATATCACTGTATTGTCTATAGCTTTAAGAGTCATTAACATTCCTAGGTTTGTTTGGACAATTGAACTTGTTTTTTGTGTTGACTTGAGCAACATAAGAAAGCCATATCCAAAGGAGAGTTTAAAAAGTCTGATATGGCAGACAATATCTGGAGAGAGAGAAGAGCGCACTTTATCTTCTCTAGGACGAATTGACAGGAAACACTTTTGGAGAATGAGAAAACTGAAGGAGTTGAGGAACTCCACTGTGTATAAATTAAAATCACCTGATTTACATGGGTGATGGTGAATGGTATCGTCTGTTTCTTGTATTGCTAGAATATTAGCAACCATTTAGTAATAAGATGCCTGATTCCCGGAGATCTGGCACTCGGCAGCACCTCCCTATTGCACTAATGGGTTCAGTTGGCATGCCGTGACACCTGCAGCAATATGCTGATGGAATTTTTGCATCTAACCCGTTTGCAAATGTGTGTGGGTTCTCATGTTTAAAAAAGGCCTTGTGCAGCATTTCGTCTACATGGGATAATGAATAGATACTGAGATTCCTCATTTTCTTTACAAATTATATAAGAAAGCTATAGAATGGATTGGTCAAAACTGTAGTAACAACATTACCAACACGAAGGAGTTCAATTGTCCAAACAAAGCTTAGAAATATAACTATTACACATACATGCATTTCTCTTTTAACCTGTTTTCACTTTTCTTTTTTCCAGGGAAGAAGTATTTTGGTGACAAAGGCTTATTGGACAAACTGGAGCAGGAGAATGGAGATCTGAGTGAAAAACTAAGAGAGTATGAAGAACATGCAGTAAGTAAACTCAAATAGTTATTGTAACAATTACTTTTTTAAATGCTGCAATATAAATGTCAAATTTAATATTAACCTTTTAAACATTTCTTGTCCTGAGTGAGATTAAACAAATATCCTGGTCCCAAGTGATTTAAAGTATCAAAAGTTTACAAGTGAGGTATGATGTTATAGATCAAAAATTCTTTAACTTCCCTGACAAAAGAAAGATAAGGTTTGAGAGATAAAGAGGGATAGCTAGCGATATATATAGAGATATATAGTGAGAAATGTGGTCAAGACTCATAATAATACAAGTGATTTGTTCTGACTACCTGAGAATACTTGCTATGTTTATCACTTTAGGGAACATATGTAAAAATTCAACAAAGTTGGTTATTTTAAAATGTTTAAAGTTGGTTGTGTGGTGTCCATGGAATTTTGTATCTGCTTTGTCAAAAAAAATATTTTATTATTACTGTACTGAAAACACAAGTGAGAACAATGTTTTTAACAATAGGTGTTCAAACTCTCTGAAATCCCTAAGGCTTGATGAGTACAAGAAGCTTGTTTTTTAAATTTGTTTGCTGCTAGTGTTCTGATGTCTTAGCATAATGTTTTCTTCTCACATCACCAACACTATAAGCCAAAATAATATTTCATATCTCTTTGAATTCTTCTTTATTAGTAGTCATCCTAGAGACCAGTATCAATTCAAACTAAAGATAGTTGTTGCAAATAGTGGAGTATGTGCCATTTCCTTATAACACTAGCAGTAACCATTTCATGGTTTAAAAAATATTAAACAAGATGAGAGAGAAAAAAAATTAATTTAATATTTAACTCTATTGTCCTCAAAATTTGACAGAATTAAAAAAAAAATGTCCTTCCTATCCCACTCAGTGTTGCTAAGTATGATTTGTTATTTATAGCTAAAACTGTCTTTAAAAATAGCTAAAAATCAGCTAGATTCTTCCATTTTCAACTAACTTTATAGCTAAAAATTGTCATGTGAAATAATTTTCCGTTTTTGTACAAAACTATGGTTTCGAAGTATTTCTGTTATTTCTCTTCAGTGTTGCCAATTTAGATATTTTATATCTACATTTAGATAATTCTAAAGAGCGGAGGTCAAGGGAAATAATTTATAGAAACTATGAAGAAAGATCTGTAATTTTTTATTAGATTTCTCAAGAACCGCTGATCCAAAAAACTTCAAACTCTGCACTGCATTGTGTGCTCATTAATATATCTGGCAAATGTCAACTTCGTACAATGGTCAGTTGTTGAGTAATCGTGATGCATATGCACACGCACAGATTTTTTCAATTGTAGTTAGATGATAATCGCTTAATCCTTAGTGTTATGCCTTTTGCTTTTGTTCGTTTGTGTTTAGCTGTGTTGGTTAAAACCGTATTTAGCAGTGTAAGAAAAGAGAGAAACGAAGACACAATGTGTTCAGGTTGATGGCCGCTGGTCAAGAGACTGTTCTCTGCTCCCAGTTACGGACCCTCACTTCCGGTATCAGAAACAAGGCTCCCTCTGTTAGCTTCCGTTTAGGCTTGTTTATTTACATTAAAACGTACAGATGAAAAGATACATACATAAACATTACACTTAGATGTACCCAAAGACTTTCACGATTTAGGATTTAAATAATAAAACTTTTAGAATTCTATAAAGAAGTTAAAAATAATTTGCTTACATTCATTTTTCAAAGGACAGCCTCCAAGAACTACAAGAAACAAATGCTACGCAAGAGAAGGATTTGGTCCAAATGACCAACTACCTGGCTGAATTACGAACATTTGAAAGTAAACTGGATTTAGAAGGAGAAACTAATGAGATAAAAGAGCTTGGTAAGTGAAATTTCTGTCTATAAACTTTTTTAAAAATTATTAATTTTTTGGATCTGACCTATTTAGCAGTTATCTGGATTGAATGTTACCATTAATTACTCTTTATTTATCTTACAGGAAGAGGTATTATGTTGATTATAATTGTTAAAACCAAATGTGAAATATCAGAGCATTTAATTGATGCAAAAGACTGATGTATATTAAAATTATGGACACCGTAGTACAAGGGAGGTAATCTTGTCCGAGCTATTTTGCATCAATGATGTTATGATAACCCTCTAATTATAGTTGTTAAAACCAAATGTGCGGTATAAATATTGGGATAGGAACAGATAAGCAAGTTTGCCTTTTTTACTGTATATTCTTTTCTGGTTATATTTATCCAATTTTATAAACAACAAAAAAATGCTCACTGACAAAATGCGGCTGTTTTAGACTAATTAGGCTTTTTTAGACTAATTTTTAAATATCGGTAAATAATTTGTTCTCAAAATTAGGGATACTTTTAGGATGTACTTTTTATTGAAGTCATCTTTGCTCAAATGTGTATATCTTTTTCTTTTCCACCTTCGATTTCATTGGTCAATTACCTCTGTCAGTTTTTAAGCTAATACAGATCATAGCATATCTAACATGTAATCAGTAATAATATGGAATAAAGGAAAAATATTTTTTGCTGGTTGAGATTGTAGCAGTAACTTTCAATTTGATCCTCTTCAGTATGGTACATTTTTTGGTCTGGTTTGAGGCCATTTTATTTGAGGCTCAAATTTCACTTAATTTTGTGTTCTCTCACATTGCAGAAAGTGAGTTAGAGTCGCAACTTGCTCAGCTGAAGACTTTGAAAACAGTATTTGATAACCAGGAATACACTCCGACTGATGTGGAACGATTTAGGATGGAGGAACAGCAGCTTCAGAGCCAGATTGACACTTTGGAGACAGACATTGCTCAGCTCGATGAAGAATTGTGGAATGATGAGATGTCCATTGGAAAAATTCAAGACAAAGTTAGCAATTCCTTTCTATTAAAGTTTTCTATTCATTGCTTCTTACCAACCTAATCTGTCCACTCTTTGTCCACTGATATTTTTTAGAAATAAATAGATCTTTACATAGATGCCTACAATCAGGACTTTGTGGTGTTGGCGATTTGGACACCTACAAATAATCACTGATATATATATATATATATATATATACACACACACATGTTATGTCTTTGCTTTCATTAGTTTGTGTTGGTTAAAAATGCGTTTGGTTTTTGACTGTATTTTGCTGTGTAAGAAAGAAGAGAGATTATGAAGGAGGGCCGTTCTTAACTCCAGTGGTGAGACCTCACTAGAGAAACAAAAAGACATGTCTGATCATTATGAAGGATCGCTGAAAAAAAGCGCTGTTCTTAGCTCCCAGTGGCGAGCCCTCACTTCCAGTATCAGAAATAAGGCTCCCTCTGGTGGCTCCCGTTTTGTCTTGGCTCGTTGCAGGTCACTTAGTTTATTTACATTAAAACATACAGACGAAAATATACATAAATACATAAACATTACAACACACGCACATAATGATTCAAATGATAGTCTTATTAGGTCTGGTAATTTCTTGTTGAGAAATTTAGATATCTCAAAGCATTCAATAATTATATTATTTCCAACATAATTTTATGTTTTGAAGGGGTTTTTTTGCTGTTATTATGTCTTTGGTGTTCATTTGTTATCTGTTTAGCTGCGTTTGGTCCATAACTGTATTTGAGAAAAGAACTGAGGGAGAACAAAAGATGTGCTTACAGGGCTATTCCCTGTTCTCACTTCCGCCCACGTTTTTGGGACTGGAAATGGAATGGGGGCTGCTGGGAGCTTGCTTCGGCATGTTTATTTATTTTTAAGCATAAACATTGATACATACATATATAAACATTACAATATCCATGTAATTAAATCTACAAGAAATGATGGAAGGTGTTGCTATTTCTGTCAAATAAGTTTGTTTTATTTGTTCTTTTCCAGCTAAATGCGAGCTGTTGCCAGCACAATAAACTGTGCCGAACGCTTGAGTTAATTCCAGCGAGTGCCAAGAATTCCAGTGGTTTGGACTTTGAACTCAAAGCAAGTTTCTTTGATGGGAGCACACAAGACCAATTTCAGAAGCATAAGGTAAATACCTTCTTGAATTCTTAGTAAAATTCAAGTGCCACCGTGTTCTGCTAATAACTTGCAAATTGACAAAAAACACTATTGCAATGACTAGAAATTAATTTCTATCCAGATATGATGTAATATTGCATATAAAAATGAGTACTTCATGTTCATAGAGCCCACAAATTAAAATGTCTCGCATTTAAACCTCTGGATGCTATCCAGTCTTTCACCTCCACTTCCTTTCATGCTTTAGTGTTGTCATCATCTAGGAAAGCAGAAGTAGCAGCTACAATACTGTTGTATCTGCTGTTTTCTTTATTGCCTGTATTATATCGGCATAATCCTGACTGGCTGATTATAGTATTTGTGTCCGTGTTGTCTCTGGTCACACAAAGTAATAAATAACTTCTGGTTACTTAAACCATGACTTACTATCTGTTCAATGGATGACTTGCATCTTCACTCCTGTTTACAATGGCAACCTGACCTCAGCTCCCAGAATGAGGATCACTCCCAATGCGCCTCTCACATCAAGCGAGATTCAAGCTCATAGTGAGACTTGGTACTCCGCCGAATAAGAAGTGGTAGGGAGTGACGTCACAGTAGTAGTGAGAATCTATCTATCGAAGCCTGTGGCCCCGTTTGGGACATAGGCCGCCAGTAAGGACTCTCCGGGCATCATGGTCCTGGGCCAAGTTCACTTTAGAGCAGCTAAAAACAAATCTTGTTTGTGCGACCAGATTATCACTGTGAAGTGAAAGACAGAAGCCAGTAGGCAAAGAGGTAATTAAGCTGTGGAAAGGAGCGCATGTATTGGTGGACACATGGGCCACACCGCTGTTATAAAGTGAGCCACGAGTGACAGAGCGTTGTCATATTTATGGGAAGAGCAGAAGGAAGTGATGTCGGCTGAAGCTAAAAGGCTTAAGATAGTTTGGTATTTTCTTTATCTGAATATTTAGTTCCGCAGATGCATATTAATTCTAGTTAAATGAAAGCGAGTTATTGCAAATAAATGTCTGTAAATCCCAGGAAGAAGCTTAGTTATTTCAACTTTAGTTTCAGCTTCTGATCTAATGTTTTTTCCTTTTTTGTTGTTCAATTTTATTCCTGAAACTCGTTGATTGATGATCATTACACTGATGCCTTTTCAAAAAAAATTCCTCTAGTTTGCTGTAAAATCAATTTCTGCATTTGCAAGAAAGAAAAAACTTTTTAATACAAAAGCAAATTGGTGCTTGAAACACATAAGAATGCTGGTATATACGTTTTCAACAGGTTTATTTACAAGAAGCGGGGAACCTTTGTCTCTCCTGGTGTAGTCACTCAAAGCCAGCGCGACATCCAAGGGCAGTAATTCTTGGTTACAGTCTGGTAGTCAAGGGAGGTCACCCTGCATGCATCAGTTTTTTATTTTTAAGACTTCTATGAATAAAGAAATTACTGTTAAAAGAAATCAAATCGTATATTTTCAAAATTAATATTTTTCTTTTCCAGTCACAATTACTTGAAGTGAAGAATAAAATCGCTGATGAACTTCATGCTGAGAATACAGAAAAGAGAAAACTTGAAAATATTTTGGAACAGGTAATGTTGATTGATTTTTACTGTAGATTTCTGCAGTTTTGATAAAGATAAAATTGTTAACACTGCTTCAGCTACTTATATAAACACCAGTGTCTGTTGCTTTGTAATGCAAAAACGGTCATGCTCTATTTTTGTTCATATTTAAGTGTTGAGAACAGCTACAACTTTTATATTTTGCACACATCACCCCAAAATACGTTTCAATGAAAGGGTATAAAAAGGAGAAAAAATTGTGTACTTAAAACAGGTTTTTATACTATTTTTAAATTCTCTGTACATGAAGAGGGGGATCAATAAAGTGATCCCTTGACGTAGGGGAGGTAATTGTGCATGGATCCTCCCAAAAGATTTAATCAGTTCTTTCATAGACTATTGTCCACCTCTACACTAAATTACATTGAAATTCATTGAGAACCTTTGGAGATATTGTGTAGATAGGCATGAATGCACACATAAATGTATGAAAAATAAACTGGAAAAATATCTCTCATTGGAAAAACAATTCCTCAATCCACCCCAAAATTTAATCACTTCTTCGGTAGCCTATTTACCCCCCCCCCCCTTCTGCAAAATACCATTGAAATTCATTGAGAACTTTTGGAGATATTGTGTGGAAAGGCAAGCTTTTGGCAATAAGAGGCCAGTCGGCAATGTCTCGTCAGTTCTAGGTTTGCCAACTGAAGCCATCTCGGATCTTGTAACAGTGGTGATAACTTACCAGTGATAAGCAAGGAGGTGTTCCTTGAAGATATTGTTCTGGTGCTGCCACATTGAATGTGCCATTTGACTTTTTACCGTTTCTTTTTAATCCAGGAAGTCGAGCAAGTAGAGGAAATGTCAGCCAAAGTGAGAAAACTTAGCACCGATCTGAAACGGATGGAAGAGGCTTTTAAAAGTGAAAAAAATGTAAGTAAATGAATTCTTTCTGTCTATGCCGGGTTATCTCTCATAGAAATCTATTTGGCTATAACGTGATAATTTAAGTAGAGCCATAAGCCAATGGCAAGGGATGCCTTATCTAAGTAAATAGATTACAAAGAAATTAAGATGATTAGTCTATCTATATAATGAACAGTGTGACTTTATCTGTTTATTTCTATACATAATAAAAGTAAGATGGAATTAATCTCCTACCCACCATTTGAAACAATGGAGTCTTCCATTTAAACAAGTTTAGTCACTTTTTCTAAAAAAATTCTCATAGAAATTCAGATATAACTAGTGAACTAATATGGCACCCTGAAAACCTTCTTCATAAGCTCATGTAACTCTACCTTGAGTCTAATTACTTGCTGTATTAGGATTTATATAAAGTTCTTTTGGTTTTGTTGGCATAATTATGGAAATATTTTTTCCTTTCTAAAAACCCAAGTAAGTAAATAAATAAATCAAATTTTGTTCTCTCAGCTTTATGAGCAGAGTATTGGATGTAAGCAGGAACTCTATGACCAGGAATATGAAGAGCTGAATGAATGTTATAAAACGGTGCAGCAATTGGAGCATGACATTGATTTACTCAAAGTAGAGGTTACCAAAGTCAAAGAATGGTGAGTTGATTTCATTCAAGTTTCTCTTATCCTTATAAAAATTGCACTGTCAGGTATAACGTTGTCCTGTATTTAGTGCCTTTGTTCACTTTGTTATTCTTTCTGTTTTAGCTGTGTGTAGTTCAAACGCGTTTGGTCCGTAACCGTGTTTAGTGTGTTAAGAAAAGAAGATGGAACAAGAGACGAAGAACTGATGTCTTCCCCATTCCCACGAGTTTTCTTTGGCACGTGTAGTGTCTCCCAGCTCGTGGGAATCTCACTGAAAAGGAAGATGAAGCAAAAGGAAGAAGGACGAAGACAAATGTGATGCTTAACTGATCACTTCACGTGATTCTCTTTGGTTTGCCCAGCGCATGACCGGGAACTCACTTCCGTCTTATGGGTTGTGGCAAGGGAGGTAACTCGAGGTATTTACTCCCTTGAGTCGCCTGGGCCGACATCACATCATATTCACAGGGTCGTTGGCACTGAAGAAAATCCTGCTTTTAGCTTCTTCAACCTACCTTGCGACACTATTTCTTCCCATGTCCTACATTACATTTGAAAGTGATGTCATCAGGGACATACTTTTACATCTATAACAGATGCACATGCATGCTCACACACACACTGGATATGGAACTTAGGAATTTTCCAATCTCAGTGAAATTGATCAGAGACTTGTACCTATTATATCACAAAGATTTTGGCCGATTCATTTTATAGTCTTCCTCAGGTACATCATGGATCGGTCAAAACGTGTGAACAGCAAAAATAACAAGAATGAGTTCGGTTGTCCGTTGAAATTTAAATATATCTGTTAATCTTTTCACGGGGATTAACTAGTTATCAATAACTCCAACAACCGATCAGCTCTTTCAAATGTTCATAAACGAATGACACAGAATTGGCAACAAGTTCCAATTTCAAAAGTAAACAAACTTCACATATTTGTTATAAAAACCTGAAAAAGAAACCGGTTTAAAGTAAATAATACTCATATTATTCTGCACTTTTTTAAAAATTAAAATCTTTTTTTTCTCCAAATGTTTTTGGCCAATATATTCTTTGGCTTTCAACTAAAAAGTTTGTAATAATTTGAGACAGTGCAGTAGCTTCAGGCAAAACTTGAACTCTACTCCTGTACCAATGGAATAAGGAAAATACTTAATCCCTGAATCTCAAACATCTTATAGTACTATCACCACCTCTGGTTAGTCGACTAAGCTGTCTACAGTGGGCAAAGTGGGAAAGGCATTGCTACATGACATAACAAACTCTTGTGGTAAAGAATGCAAGTTCAAGTCTCATCCAAGATACTAGCTGTCATTTTCTGTCTGTTGGTTTTCTGTCACGCTAAAGCAAACAGAAATACAATAAGAGGGTACTGCGAACACACACACGCACAATATGAGCAGCTGCTGGTAAAGCGAGGTTCTTGTGTCTGTTTGTTGGAAGTAGGCAGGCAACTGCTGCTGGTAATATCACTACTGCTGTCTCAGTTTTGTTTTTTTACACAATTCTGTTGTTCAAAATTATTAAAAAAAACAGAAAATATTATGAAGAGTTGTAGAAAATTGACATAAAAATAAATTTTGTTTTTGGTATGTGTTTTTTGTTTACAATAAGTAGATTTATAGTAAAATGTATAATTTATTAATACATGAATAATAATCCCATCTACCTGCCTGGTAGATATCTCTACAATAGGGATTACAACATAAGAATCAGATGTTTTTTTTTTAAATTTAATATTTTTACAAAGCTGTTACTTTGAAGAACTAAACACTAATCTATATTTAGTATCTGCCATTAATCTCCTCTAAAAGCATCTTGAGTCATTCAGTACCAACTGCATGGTTATAAAATGGAGCAGTGATTATTTTCCAATGTCTTCATTGTTTTTTTTCCTCTATCTTTCTTAAGGACCACTAGGGAGATTGAAAGAAATGAAAAGAAAGTTGAAGAGTATACAGAATTCCTACTAAAAGTGGTCAAGCGAGTTGCTGAGCATAAGGCTAGAATTACAGTGAGTATCTCTTATTTCTTTCTCATTCCATACAAATCTTATCGTCTCAAAGATTGGGGCCATACTTAACAAAAAATATTGCTTTCTCTTGTCTGAAGGTTCGTAAGGGGCTACTTTTTCATTATCCAGAACACCACTGTGTAAACACATCCTAGTGAAATACAATGTTTATAATGATTTTTTTTTTTTAAATTTTTTTTTTTATTAAAGCTCTCAATTAGAAAAAAAAAGCCCAACCTATTTTTCAAAGCAAGATCATTGCTTGTATCATTGAGCTAGGAAGCTGTTCCACATTTTGAGTAAAGAATGTGCAGTCTTTAAATAATTACACATATTTTGCAATTAGCTGCTTTTAAGAAAGAATATATCAGAATAAAATATCAGGAAGTAAAAGGCATAGCATAGAAGTGAATTAGAAAGAATGTGCTTGTTAGTCAGACGAAAACTGATCTTTCTTTCTGTTTCAGACATGTCTAAAGTCAGCCAGTGATGAGGCCAGTGAGAAGAAGAAAAAGGCTGCTGAGTTAGCAAAGCAATTGGCAGAAGATCATGCTCTATAATATTAGCCATCTTTTTACTTTTGAGCCAGTTGGATGAATGAGTTGTCTGTGTATTATGAAAGTGAGCCTTTTCTGCTTGTCAAAATTCTCTCTTATTTTGCTATACACAAGTGCTTTTAAATCACATTTAACCTTCTGTCTAGTGGAAATGGGGTTCAAGGGAGGTAATCATCATCAGCCATCATAAGTTCACTGCTGGACCAAGGCCTTCCCCAGCTCCTTCCATGTCGACCGTGACTTTGCTAACCTCTGCCATCTCTTACTGGCAAACCTGTTTATCTTATCTCTCCATCTTATGCCTGATCTTCTGTGTTTGCTATCACTTGGGCACCAATCTTTTATGCACCATTTGTTATCCTTTCTTGTTATGTGTCCAGCCCCCCTCTATTTTTGTCAATTATTTCTATATCCTTTATTTTATATATATTATTTGTAATTATGTATATATCATGTAATTAAATTTTGTTCATGGTCATCTGCTATATTCAGAATATAATAAACATTCATTTTTCTCTGAGTCTGCACTTGTTTATTTGTACTGCATTTTTTGCTCTGAGGGTTGCAGCTGAATGCTTCTAATTATTGTCAGCTTTTAATTTGTTCTTTTTCTTGTGCAAAAAGCCAAATGATGGTAAGATCTCTTTTGCATTAAGTTGAAAGTGACCAATGAATGATTTGAATTCTACCAAATTTATTTATTATTCTTATGGTTTTATTAGCTAGTAAGATTCCTATGGTAAATTCTAAGGTGAAGTTTTAATTTTGTACAATTTTAGTTAAATAGTTTTTGATCAAGTGATAAGCCAACTATTCATAAGCTATAAAGCTTTTAAGATCGATTATAAACTCTTCCTGAAGTTGGAAAATGGGCACTTTTTGCAAAGACAGCTCCAGCAGAGATACATACTCAAGTGGTGAAGAAAACTGTGATTCAGAAGAAAATGAAGGAAACTGGTGTAAAAATATCAACAATAAAGTACCCGACTTTAGAGACATTTTATTTGAGTTCATCAAACTACTTGTGTTGTTTATTTAATAAATTTATTGATATTTTTACACAAGTCTTCATTTTCTGTGATTTATTTTCAATTTATAAATAACATTTCTTCCTACTAGCACATTATCATAAATAACAGTTTAAAAAAAAAAACAAATTCTCATTCAAGGGAGATAATTTACGTCACAACTTGAGTATATCTCTGCTGGACCCGTGCCTCGGAAAATGTAAAGGCTTAATGTCAAGAGTATCTTCAGAATATTTATCTAGTTATACACTTGAGGGCACTGGGTACACATACAATAGTGGGGTCCAACGATTAAGACAAAAGTTATTCTCCTAGAATGATTTTAAAAAAAAAATATTTCATGGCCAGGCATAAACCATTTTTATTTTGAAATCTTTCTCTTGAATTTTAATTTGATTTATTTTGAAATTTATTTTAAAAATGTCTTAAATTTTAATCCACTCAATGTTTTAAGTTTCTCCATGCAAAAAGATCAATAATGAAAAATGTTTTGTTTTTAAACCTATATCTTAATAGTTTAATTTCTTTTTATCGCATTTTAATTTTAATTTCAACATGGATTTGGATGAAATGTCAAGGGATTGTTGAAGCAGCAAGAGACTTCTTATGGTTAAAAAAAAAAAAAAAAAATTCAGCGTCAAGCTCCGAGATTCAACCTCTGATACTGAGATGAGAGAGGTGAAATGACACTGTTCAGTCCATAAAGGAATGAAAAATTTCCATTTTAAAAGCAAGTCAGATGTTGATACAACTACTTTTGCTATGGTTCCTCGAGATTCATATTATGAAATGTGTTAAGTTGATGTCCATAAGCAATACAACAGTGATAACTTGGTATTTTGGAGGAGCTTGTGTGATTGTGCAAATTGACGAGAGCTTAATGGCAAAAAGGAAATATCAGAAGGACATCATGTATCACGAAGATGGATTTTTGGAATTCATTCCCAGTAAGAGTGAACGAAAACTTCTAGAATTGATTAAGAAATATATTCATTCTGGCAGTATAATACACTCAGATTGTTGGAAGGCCTATCAAAAAATTGTCCAACTTCCAGTACAGCTGAGGTACACACACTACACTGTTAACCACAGTAGGAATTTTGTTGACCTGGTAAGTGTCATGTAGAAGAAGTTATGTGGAAAAGATTTAAGAGTATGGCGAGGGTGCAATCGAGCATGCTTCCATCATATATTCATGAATTTCTGTGGTGTCAGAGATACAAGGAAGATGCCCATGAAAACATAATGGGACATATTGCAGAAATGTACCTACACCTTAATGTGTTTCGTTTGTTTTAAATTAAAATAAAAACTATTATTTAAAAAAAATTACATAGATAAGTTTTTGATTGAACAGTCTGTTGCTAGTTATATTTACCAACTACAAGGTTGTATTAAAATAACTTTGTATAAAATTATCTATCAAATTGTTTTAGGATGATCAGTCACGTGACACAAAACCGAACAACCATGTTTACGCCATGAATTTACTTAGTTTTGTCTTTGAAATAATCTTAACTAAATGGAAATTTATTTGCAATGAGCTATATGAAGTTTTTTCTTTACTTGATACTTTCTCCTTTTTGTTGTTTTCTAACCCGGTCTTATGCAATCGAATATCGCAGTTTTTGGTCAGCCTCGATTGGCGAGGCAGGTCTCTTTTGTGTTAATTTATATAAGTGTAGAGCAATTTACTCAAATATAGCTGATTTCAACTTTAAGAACATGCTTTAAGCTGTATTTTAATCTTTAGTGCTTGTAAATACGACATCTTTCAAGCAGATGAACAATTTTTATGTGGAAGCATTGGCAATTTTTCAATTCCTTGGAAATTAAAAAAAATCATTCAAGTCTTAATTGTTGGACCCCACTATTGTATGTGTACGCTTGTGGTACATGCTTTTCTATCTTTAAAAAAATTTCTTGCTATATTCTGAAGCCTGAAATGTCTGTGTCCTCTATTTTTCTTTAGCAAATAGATAATGATGCTTACTTTTTTTTTCTCTTCTCTTATGAGGTACCAAAGAAATTCAAATGTGTTAGTAATGTTTCTAGCATCATAAGATATCTATTTTATCATGTGTTTGAATTATGCATATGAAATAATTATCGTATTTTCTGGCGTCAAAAACATTTTCCCCAAACTAAGTCTCGAAAATTTATCCTGCATCTTATAAGCATCCTGTAATATTTGCATTCACTGTCTTGTGACTGCATACACGTATGATGTGGTCTTATTGCTATCTAAACATGGCCGACTGTGTTACTGCACGTGTATCAAGGCTCGTAACTAACAAGGGCTGTGACTCATTACAACGTTAAGACACTACAATCCTTCCTTCAAAGTTTTAGAAGTCTACTACTTTCAGTTTAAAAAAAAATGTTCCATCTGAATGCAGATGAACAATTATACAGCAGTAAAGCTGTTACATCATTGCTAAATCCACTTGATTAATTTCAGTTAAAACTTAAAACATTTCCCAACAAACATTGATATCTGTATAATTTTCTAGTGTCATCAGTTCTTCCATCTGGTCAGAACTTTTTATCTTCCTTAGTGTAGTGTCTTCCAGCCGCCTCCCAGCTCGTGGGAGTCTCACTGAAAGGGAAAAGGATGAAGCAAAATGCGATGTTGACTGATCGCCGTCAGCGATAGAACTGCCTTGTTCTTCGCTTCCGAACGGTCTGTTTATTTTCCTCCGGTTTGCCTCGCGCATGACCGGGGACTTCCGTTTCAGGGGTTTGTGGCAAGGGAGGTAACTCGTGGTATTTGCTCCCTTGCGCAGCATGGCAGGACATCACACTTAGCAAAGAACTGCTCTAGGTGCCTTTTGCAGTCTTCCAGGGAATTCTGTAAAGACCAGAATAAATTGGAGGTTGCAATATTTGGTGAATACAGCAGATGAGGGAAAACTTCCAAGCCAAGTTGGAATAAGTTTTGCCTGGTACCAAAGAAAACATGTGGTCTAGCATTATCCTGATGGAATGTCACACCCTTTCTCTTAAGTAATTCTGGATGCTTTTTGTCTATTGCTACCCTCAAGTGATCTAATTCGGAGCAGTACTTGCTCAAATCAATTGTTTGGTTCTCTGGACAGAGCTCAAAGTAGGGGACTACCTTCCAATCCCACTATATACATATTGTAGTGCCTCATTTTCATTTACCATCAGTCTTGGAAAAATAGTCCCAAATCTGGTGATTTCATTTCCTCTAGTCTTAGTTTTAAAACTGGTGAAAAAACCATGCGTAACCTTTTTTACTAGGACTCACATAGCATTCTTCTTGTCAGTTACATCTACCGGTGTCGAGTTCCTTTCTCACATTCTTCTGTATGCTTTTCACAACTTAAATTGTGTGTCTCGCCTCAAAAGCTCTATGCATATCTTTTCTCTTTTTCCTGAATCAGTTTTAATAACATCGCCTTTGTCCATGAAATATCAGGCCTTATTAAAACAGCACGAATTAGCTAACTCTGTTGTCAGGTAGAAAATGGCAATGAACCAAACTGTCACATATCTCTTTCATTCCTATAATAAGTACTTCTTAATTCTCGAGCTGAGTAGTGATGGTCTTATATACTCACCACTTGTAAAATCCAAGATGGCGATCTTTCTTTGTTTGATTTTATCTTCAACACATGGTTTGTCACTAATCCAAGATGACTGACCACCATCTTCTTCATGATGTCACAGATTTTTGGCACCCATGTCGGATTCCACATTAGTAACTGTTTTTGCTAATCGGAAGGGGATTTTCACTTTTGTGAAAAGAGGAAAATAGCATTTAGGACATTTCATCATACCTATAATTGGCATCTTTAAAGTAGGACATTCATGCTTATCTACAATAGCATGGCCCTTAGTGGTGGTTCATTTCACTTGCCTCACAATCTGTGTTCCAAGATGTTGTAAAAGTATCCACTTTTCATTGCCTGTCACAATTTGTTAAAAATATCACTCGGAAATACAATCAAGGAGGTTTTTTTTTTCCCGTTTGATTTATGTAAAAACCACACATCAAAGTGACTAACTTAACCAAGCTGGTGCAAATAATTTTTTTGCTTGGATATTTTGATTATGTTGGTGTCATAAAATCTGAAATATGACTTAAGAAATATTCAGATCAGCAGTCTAATTACATGATCATACCAGGGCAAAGAAACTTCTGAAATCTTAAATTCAAGTTCATTTAAAATATTCACTAAAAATAAAATTCAACCAAATACATTGTTTAAAGTATGCTGCAAAGTATTTCAGTACACTTGGGTACTGAAATACGGTCTTGGTCTGACTTTATTTAGGAATGAAAAAACATCAAACCTTTGTAGTATGATACCAGGAATGAACTAGAGTGCCTACCTCTGCCAATGTTACTAAAAACAATGAAAATTAGTTCACAAATAGTTACGATGCAGGGGAGGT
>VCCN01000784.1:1393702-1405208 GCA_006491835.1 Architeuthis dux | reverse complement strand
TACAAATGTAACAATTAACATAGATACACAGTATTAAGCATTTAGTATAAAATAAAAACTTGTATTAAGTAGAAGTTGTATTAAGTAAAATAAATTAAGTATAAGCTGTATTAACTATTTTAGTATAAAATAAAAAACTGACCAACACATTTCCAAACTTTTGGTTCATGCCTGCACCAAAACATCTTACCTGGAACATCACCATAACCTGCAGGTGATAAACTTCCAGCAGTCATTTTGGAGAAGAAAAAAAATACCAACACCAAAATAATCCATTGTACCTAATCAGTTGCTTAAACCTTAAATAAAGCAGAATCTTTAAGATAAGTGCTAAGAGAATAGAATCTGAATTGAATCCTTTTGAACTTATGAGATTTTCAATTTACTAGATATTCGGCACCATGGATCAAATAGCAGCAATTACTGAGTTCTGTGGGTTTTTTTTCCAAAATAAAAACATCAACCAGGACAGATTTTAAAAAGTACCATATTTCCCCGCATCAAGGACACACCTCATTTTTAAAATAAAATTAAACTCTCAGCACTTTCAACTATCTTGGCAAGATGTTTTGTGGGTGATGTTTTGTTAGAGACATGTAGATAGTCTTCCCGACTGATAGTGTTGCTGACTGAACGCAGCACGTTTTTCATCACGGAACAACTGATCACTTTTCTGTAGTCTTGTTATTGTAAGATTTACTGGTAACATATCTCAGTTTTACTTCTTTTGTCACTTAATGTTTCCTTAAAGGTTGTTTCAGAGTCCGTTGGTTTGTCTACCGTAGTATGCTGATAATTTGTGATTATGTGTATTATTTATGATACTTTTGTTTATTTACTATTATATACTAAGTATACTTTATACACTTGATTCAGGTCATATACAGGAGTTCAAATTATTGTCTAGCATAGATTACCTTCCGTGGTTAGGACAAGCCAATGAAAAAAGTAACCCTCAGCATGGAGGATGCAGGGTAAATTTTCAAAACTTATTTATTTTGTGGGGAGGGGAAGAAAAAAAAAAGCGTCTTCAATGCCAGGAAATATGGTAGCTTTCTTTGTTGTTCAGTTAATATACATAGCTGGGTTATATAAGATATAGGCATAGCTAGAATTAACAACTATTTATGGGACCATCTCCGTGAAATATTAAGGAAAACAACCAATTAAGATTAACAATTCAACTACAATATGGAAAACCTACAAGCCTAGCTGCCCCAGAGTCAAACACTGCTCGTAATTCTACTATAGATTTTGGAGTTTGTCAGTTTAGCACAGGTGGTAACACACCAGGCTAGAAATCACCTGATTGCGAGTTCAAATCTCGGTAGTGAAATGCTGATTTTATATATCAGTTTACTCCCCTATTTTTGGTGAGGATTGTTCTTGTTACATAGTAAAGTCAACTCCAGACTTGGATTCGAGTTTGACAAAAATCTGGCGAAACATACAAATTCACAATCAGTTGAAGATTGCTGAAAGCATAGGCACAAACTTTCGATATCTGTTAAACAGGCCCTGGCAGAGGAAGGTACAGTGGGGCCAGTTGGCCCGGGCCTACTTCATAGGCGTACATGTATATACCCATACATAAATCATGTATTTAGCAGAGATTACAAAAATACTTAATGAGCTGTTTGAAATGGGGGCTTACATTTTCCATCTGGCCTGGGCCTATTATCAGTTCTGCCCGACCGTGCTGTTAAATAGATTATTTTATTTATTTGCCGCCTCATGACAGCAAATACGACACAAGGCAAATTCAATGTGGGGGTTCCACATGTGTACGTGTTGGTGAAGACAAATTGCCTGGTACATGCAGCTTTTGTGGCAGGCATCATGGCATACCCTTAACCCCACCCCGTTAGTGCAAAGAGAGGTGCTTTCCTAGAGATGGATCTCCAGCAACCAGGCTCCTTTCATTTGTGCTGTCTCGTCTTCAGGTGAGACATGACTGATCCATCACAACCATTACTTGAATTTAATCACTGGTAATTGTATTTCCAATCAAATGTGTTTCAACAAAAGAGTTACTACTACCAAAATACATGCACATCTATGCATATGACTGCAGGCTTTTTTTTTAGTCAGTTTTAATTGGAGTTTTCCAACTCTTCAATTAATCTTATTGGTGCTGCCAGATTGGAGGTGAGATCAAGTGTTCAAAGGCAACTTTTGGCTGCTACTCAAATCTATTTATGTTCTTATATCTGTCATATGGAAGGTAATAGAAGCAACAGTAATAGGCTCTACAAGTCAAACGTATTTATGCACATCTATAAGTACATGATGCTATGTTCAGCTCAAAGAATGTTGGTCTCATAGCATAATTTGGCACTCCATAATGGTGGCCTTGTACCAAACTCATCCTTGTCCATGAAAATCAAAACCTGGCATGATTAACAGAAAGATGTTCTGAGGCTTCCCTGGTATTCATACTCACAGTAAGATCATTGTCAGTTCTTGTTTCACACAGAATGATACACACTTCCACAACCCATGATAATAGCACAAATTGCTGCTGAGAAAGAGAACCAAATTCACACCAGATTTTCCCAGTAAGTTTTATTTCCTTAATCTTTACTTTCCACTAAGGTAAGTTATAAGATTGGGGAGAGTGTAATTCATACACTTCCCATAACAACTGTACATGGTGTTGGATTTTCCTTTTTACAAGGATACAATGCAAGGGAAGCAATTTAATATACATGTTTCAGGGATTCTATATGCAAAGAAAAAGCTTAATTTTTAAATTACTTTCCTGTTAAACAGACATTTGAATACAATGGATTTAGTAAATGTATCTATGCTGACCTACTATTGGTCATGGGATATAATAGAGTTTTGCTTCCAAGATATTCTCATAAACACCTTATTTTAAGCATATGAATAAATGCACAATAAGTTGAATGTGAACTGTCCATCATGCCACAACTTTGCAAAATTGTTGTGTGAATTAATGCCTGAAACGTGACAAATGAATTCGAAAAACAATGTTGTAGAAAACAAAAGGGAGTGAGGAAAAACACCATCACAGTTTGGTACAAGAAGTCACCAAATGGCATATCAAAGTGATAACGCCGGAACAAGACCTTCAGCAGGACACCTCCTTGCTTAACACTGGCAAGCAGTCATCGCTAACAACACCGGATGCCTCCTTGCTTAACACTGGTAAGCAGTCACCGCTCTCAACTGCCGGCTCATCAAAGCTTTGCCTTTTTATTGTAACACTTCTCACAACATACAGGCTATTGGCGGTGCTCTTCAATTTTCCTCATCCGGGCCACTGGTATTTCTTACCCCTGCTGGATTTCAAAGGGTGGCAGGCACATGCTCAAAGCCTTTTTTCTCCACTACAAATTTTTTTTTTATAATTTACTTGTTATAAAGTTAGTGTATTAATTACTGACCAGAACCACATGCACTGTATATTTTTTAACATGCGCGTCCTTCCATTCAACTGCCTTTTAATTTTCAGTCGTCACCTGGAAACCAAAGTAGGATAGTGCTTGAACAACATAGCAGAAATGCCATCTCTATCCAATATTGAATCATGCTCATATAAGTAACATACTTTTTCATTCAGAACAGAAAATTATTACATCAATTGCTTTGAAAGTTCCCTCAGGGTTGATCCTAAAAAAGAACATATTTGCCAGGTCATTCTCTATGAATTTGATAGAAGGTTCAATGCAGGAGCAGCTGCAAAAAACATCCAGAAAACTTATGGCGAAGATGCAGTAATTGAAAACTTACAGGAGGTGGTTTTCTCGCTTCAGAAATCAGGATTGCAGTCTCAAGGAAGAACCAAGAGAAGGCAGTTCAAGTGGACTTGGTTTGGAGTTACTGGAAGCCACAGTTGCAAAAACCCTCCTGTTATGGTCAGGGGACATTGCAAACAATTTAGTGTTAACTATATAACTGTTTATCGCAATTTGAAGCAGCTAGGAAGTGTCAATGGTTGGAAAATTGGTCCCACATGACCTGTCCGTAGCAAATCACCAGCAACATACTGATTGTTGTGTTACTGCATTCTCAGCAGCTCCAGGTCCCTTTTTTGGACAGACTTGTTACCGAGAATGAGAAGTAGATCCTTTTTCACAATATTAAGTGCCATTGTCAGTGCGTAAGTTGCGATGATAGACCAGTTCCCTAGCCGAGAGGCAACCTTCATCTGAAGATCTTGTTGAGTGTTTAGTGGGATATGCAAGGAATCATCAATTATGAACTTTTAAATGATAACCAAACAGTCACCGCTGAAGTTTACTGCCAACAACTTTGGCGTTTGAAAACAGCTTTGGCCAGAAAATTTTCATCCTTAGTGAACAGAAAAGGCGTTCATCATGATAATGCACATCCTCATACTGCTCTAGTGACAAAAGATCTCATAGAGGCATTCAGCTGGGAAAAATGATTCATCCACCATACTCTCCTGACCTTGCTCTAACTCACTATCATTTGTTTAGGAGTTTGCAAAACCATTTTAAGGGACAAAAACTTACTTCAAGAGATGTTAAAATCAGTCTCTTGTTTCAGGTCAATATTGGAGGAATTTTACAAATCTGGTATTAAAAAACTTGTTGATAGATGGAACAAAGGATATTGAGAGTGAATGAGAGTATATTGATAATTAAGTGCATCTTTAATTACCACCATATTTGGGTTTCCAAATCACTTGAAACATCAGACAGAACTTTTGTTCCAACCCAGTAGAATATCCTTTTTGGTGTTTTTATGACCACAATGCATTGGAAACATAGGTATGGCATGATCACAGAAGTTAAGTAATGATGACTATGGTTACAAATAATTGATTTTTTTTTAAAAAGGGTCTCATCCTAAAGGAAACCTGATTTCTAATACAAAAAAGAATGGATTATAAAGGTCTTTGATCAAGTACATTATGTACCCCGTGTACACAAAAAATTGCAGTGAGTGAAATAAAGAGTAGCCTATGTCTACTAATGAATTTACAAGCAAACAATTCTTTTGCCCAATTCCTCAGCAAAAACAATTTATATTCAAAATGACCCAAAATGGCAGAATTTATCATTAACTGCAGCTTAGTTTAGTCTTGCTATAAAACTCCAGAATAAAAGTCTATATAAAATAGTTCATTTTTTTTTTTAAAAACAAAATTTATTATTTTCTCTAGCTAGCTAGAGCTAATATTTATACATATACTGAGTAAATCAACTTCCAATGTTTTGGTCTCTATATGGTCAATTAATTGGAAGAAATTATTTTCTATTTCCATATAATTATTATTTGTCTAAATAACTGGATTTCAGAAAAAAAATAGCTACAGCACCTCAGTAGAATTAAGCTTCTGCTATAAAATTACAGTGGATTAAGTGTTATCTTTTAAAATTTACTGTGTTTTATCTCATATGGGAGAGAGATAACAGGTGGGTACCTTGAAACAGGTGTGGCTTTATTTTGAAAACAAAACACTATTAACAAGGACTAAAGATGATTAGTTTTCTGTCAATTGCAGATTATTTTGGGTGGTGTGGAGGTGAGGTTCCAATAGTAAGTAGTTTTTGCTATAGAGCTGCTAACAGATTGTAAAGGAGTGAATCTAGAAACAGAGGACATCTATTATTAAATTATAAATGGTTCTGTAATACAAATTACCACAAAATTATTAAACAGATTTGCAGTTGTTTTTTGAGAAGGTGTATTACATTCTTGATAAAATAATGAATTCATTCCAATTGATAACAGATGGTAAAAAAAGTCTGGAAACAGATGATTTTTTTTAACATTATAGACAAATACAAATACCTTTCCATCTTTGCTTATAGAAGTAATAACTGAAAACATAAAATAATTCATTAGAAAACAATAGTTTCAAGTTCTTTTTCATACAACTGTTCCACATCTTTCAATCTGATATAGTTCTTTAAAGCTTTAGGTACAGCTACTGGAAGTTTCTGGAAAGAAACATTGACATTACAAACAATCCTTCGACGGTACACAGTACGACATATATGAAGCAATGATGGCACTGTTCTCAGGGTAGCTAGACACCAGTTGCTTATGTGTGGTCCAACTATTTTAATGTAATCAGTATGCCGTGAAGACCATCTCCATCCTGCCGCTGTAGCATACAACACTAATCTCTTGGTGAGATGCAACTGTTGATGTTTATTTTCCCAATAAGATTCCAAATAATAAGCCATGCTGTTTACCAGCATTCCCAGCTCCTGCCCACTACATTGACACAGCAATTTGATCGTGAACTTTGACAAGCTTTCAAATATTGGGTCCATTGGTTGCTCAAAGACTGGCTGGTGTCTGTGGAACTGAAGCAGCAGCAATTCATGAAACTTACATGATGTGCAGTACCTGAAAGCAGTATCGGAGAGTTGGTAGATGAAATCCGTGTCTCCAAACTTTAGTGCCGTCCGGACAACGTACAGCATGGCGTCTTTGCAAATAGGTTCAAAGTTTGACGACATCAAGACCTTGGTGATTTCCCAGTGATTGACATTTGGCTCAAGTTCAATGTGCTGGTTATAAGTATAGATGAGGGCCACATCAAGAGCTGAGCAATTTTTGACATTAAGGATGTTCTTATCACATGATGGCTGCTTAATTAATTTTTTCACTTGGTTAGTGTGCCCAAGGCGTACAGCCAAAATCAATGCGGTCTCATTCTTATCATTTAGTGGCATGTTAAGGTCGACATTTTCTTCAACCAACTGCTGCAATTCAGCTGCATTATCATTGATAATGCATCGTAGAAGGTTTTCAGGCACAGGGGAGTAATTCTCACAGATTCTTTTGTCTTGGTTCTCTTGTAGCTGATCTTCCATTGAGTTATTTGTCTGGATGGGGTAAGGGTGCCACATGCTCTTTGGAACACAACTGTACCATTGGGAAGCATTGTTGTTACCCATGGCACCAGGGCACTTACTGGTTCTGTTAGTAAAAACTGTGGTTCCTGAAAAATACAAGTTTGTGGGCAGTTTTAAGTGGTCTGAATTTCATAGATGAAGCATTGTCATTAATATAAATTTTTGACTAAATTTCCGTGTCCCCGTCTGACAGGCTCCTAAGAAGGTATGCGAGTTCAAATCGCATTGGATATTTTGTTTCCAATCCATACTGCTTACTTAATGCTCATAGAATAAATATTAAAATGATCTGTTAGTATTGCAATAAAAGCAACAAAATGTTATTTCGACGTTTTGCCTTTTTCAGAGAAATAACATAAAATAACAAAACAAGAACTCCACATAAATAGACACATTTTGTTGTATCTCTTTATCATTTCTTTGAAAAAGCCAAAAGGCGTGACAAAAATATCTCATTTGTTCATTGGCCGTCTGAAATTGTCATTTCAACTCTAATATTGTCGGATAAATCTTGATCCACATCGATAAACTAATCATATGTGTGTAAGACTTTTCAATGAGCACACAGATACTACACTTTGATCCAGTAGTGCCAATCCAGCCATTTATGACGGGTACTATGCTAGTTACATATAATAGACAATGTTTTATTTTCTTTGGCACAATGTAGGGAAAGTGGTTCCGATTGTAAAGTTTCACACCCTTGCACACCCGATGTTAAAAACGGTGCACAAATAAAAAGAAATAAGAGAATTCATTAAAGAAAACTGAAGTACTATAATTTATTTCTTTGAATAAATTAAGTTGTTTATATTTGTGTGCCGTTTTCAACAGAGTGTGGGGCGAGGTGTGGAACATTACAATTGGACACACCTTCCCTACATTGTACCTTTTCTTGGGACTATTTTCTTACCGTTGTTGTTTCTTTTACAGTAGAATACTTTGGTTTAAACCTTCAAAAGCAGTTTTAACAGTACACCAATTCCATGGAGAGCTGAATAACGGACGGAAAGTAAAGGTCCAGTTTAGCATTATACTTAGATTGTAGGCGATTGTTACCTTTTCCGCGTTAAATTCAGCACTCTTTTTCGCAGTACTATGTTTATTTGACTTTAACAACAACGTATATAAGTTAATGTTTTTGTTAGGGTTAGTTACTGGATTTTAAACTATAACCCTTCGTCGATTGACACCAGTGACCAGTTTCTAGAACAACATGATATTGAACGCTGAAGTAGAGTGCTGAATTTAATGCGGAAAAGGTAACAATCGCCAAATTGTAAATAGAACCCCACCCCATCCAAAAAAAAAAAAATTCCGGAAGAAACTAAGATCTTATTGATTGAAAGCACATAAATTACTAATGAGAAAAAAAAAGTTCATTCTACAAAAACCGCGATGTAAACTAAACCGAATCTTAACCAAAACGTTTGCCTCTAACGAGAAAAACAAAAGGCTTTAGCGTTTTAGTTAAAGTTACAATAAAGAGAAAAATGAATTAGGCAACTTTTATGTTTAACAAAAAAAACAAAAACATTCGAGAATCCTACTGAAAAGTTTGAAGTAACTTCATTTGTTTAAAATGAAACGAAATTTACCACATGAAATTTAGTTTAGTCACTACATAAATAAATGAATAAAATTAACATGAGACATTTTTTTTATCCTTGCGCCAGGTTTATAAAATGAAAGACTGATATTGTACTAATGTAAAAGAAATTAATCAGGAGTTACATAAAGAACATTATCAAATAAAAATAATGTAGCCATCATACCCAACTTTTTTGAGAGGAAAGATATTCGTATCCCTGACAACAGCAACATAGAAAACAGTGACGCAGATGCATAATATAAACAATACTATTGTTTTTGTTTATAATGCATCTGAATTCAGGTGGTTTTTAATACCATTGCTATTAAAAACGCATGCATTGTTAGTATTGTTTTTAGCTGGTATATTGACTACAAATTTTAAGGGGATTGGTTACTTCAAACTTTAGAGGGAGGAGGGAGAAAAAAAAAACACTAAGGAAAGTAACTAAAACTAAAAGTAAAAACGAAAAACACTAAAATTGGTTTTGAATAATACCCACTTTTTTAAGCTAATAAACTTCAGGTTAACCCATAATTAAATCAGCCCATAAAAAGCTGTGTGTGCACTTAATAAAAGCAGAAATTATACGAGGTAGGGTATTTTAAGAAGTAAAAGACAGTGTAAAACTCTGGACTAAAACTTTAAAAAAGTACAGACAAAAACTAAACAGGAAATTGTACGCTTGTTGAAACAATGGAGTAGTTTATTTGCCAAAATTATTTGGAATCGACTTAGTTTCCGACGAAAATAAGAAGCGAGAATTAAAATAAATTACGAAAACAAGATAGACAAAAACAACAATGTATTAATAATATCAGTGTTTCTTAAAACGAACACAAAAGCTTTAAAAGAGCTGTGAAAATACTACTACTAGTAGTAATCTACCTACTTATTTAAACAATTAAAAATGTGCGATTTGACGTTTTGTGTTAATGTTCTGCTTTTTTTCTTCTTTTTCTCTTTTAAAAACATGTTCACCAATAATTAATAAATTAAATTAAAATAACTAGTCGTTTCTCTTTTAAAAAAAAAAATTATTGTTAGTTCCACAAAGCGACCGTTTGAATATTTTTTAAAGAGGAATCAAAAGTTTATTTTTCATCTTTGAAGACGAAACAGAATTAGCGAAGGGAAGAAGAAACAAAATTAATCTTTTTTTTGGAAAACGAATTCACAAGAACCAGCTTTTGAACAGAACAACTTAGGAAAACAGACACGTTTTACACCAAACTTGTTTGAAAAAAAAAAAATGGGGGAAGTAAAAAGACCAGACATTTTCTGATCTTTGCAAAGAAACTTTCAATTTCAATTTAATGCATTGATTACTTTGTTTATTTTTTTCTTCACACATTCGATATTCATTAATCTTGAAATGAAACAAACAAAAAACACCCAAGAATGTTCAAACACGACTTTTAAAAGTGTGTGTGTATGTGGGGTGACAAAACTTTGGATTTTTCGAGAGTTTATTAGAAAGAAAACAGAGCTCTTCGAGGAGCAACTTGGCATAATTATACAAATTAGAGCGAAGTTAACGCGAAGCAAAAATGGTCTCAAACCAGCGTTGCCTCTTTATATCCAAAATTGAGACATATTATCTAAAAGATACGCTACACATTATTAAGCCTCCAGTCACTGCATCCTATATCAAAATATAAATAATGAACTTTACCAGTTATCTAAAAAAAATATAAGATTCCGATTAAAAATTTATATCCAATATCTAAAGACAATTTCTTATATCTAATCGCAACAAAAATGATCTAGATTTAGATATAAAATATCTAAGTTGTCACCACGATGGGGACCGGCTGGCTGAACATGAACTCATACAATTATTATAATTAGTAGTGTCCAGATTATTTGGTTTGGATATTATATTTATGTTTCAGGATACATATACAACTGTTTGGCATGGTTTTATAAAACGTAAAAACACAATACAAAATTTTTAAAAACTGGCATTAAGAATCTTATACTACTTACCATGACATCGCGGAGGCGGTGACGGGGGAAAATGTCACCTGTTGAATAACTGAATCCGGTTACTCTATCCAAGTTTCTAGAAAGAAGCAAATCTCTTCCTCTCTCATAAATGTTGCTAAAATAGTTTAAACTTAAGCAATTATTTATATAAAAAATGGAGTCCATTTTCAATAAGGCAATATACATGAACTATGAATAATCTCATATATCTAGAATCCTTTTTTACCATCTGATCCATGTTAGGAGCAAGTCTCTAGCCTTTCATATATATATATTCTTTTTTTTTCTTGAGTCTTTGGATTATAAAATTGGCACAAATACTGAGTAGAACAAATTCTAGATTTAATTTAAAAGTCAATTTAATTTTTAATTTATTCAAAATTAATATTGTTCATTATTTTTAAAATTATTTCATTATTCTAAATAAATACATTTTTATAAACTTTTGTAAATAATTGTTAAGTTCCAGAAATTCTAGTTTATTTTAAAATAACTAGTTTAGTTTACTCAGGCCATCAAAAAATGACAGTATTTAAATAATTTTGCAATTGAATTGTACTTAAGAAATATCAAAACATTATATGACTCTGCATTTTCTTGTTTATGTTCTACCAGAATGAACCCAGATGTTGTAAGCATTTGCAGAAAAAAGGGAGACTACTCTATAATTAGCATTTAATAGATATCTCCCTTAACAAATGTTACAGACAAAAACTATGGACATATAATTATATAAGTAGATTTTTATGAATATTTTATATGTTTACTGATACATCTTTTTAAATTGCAATGGCAAAAATCATTCATTATTAAATAAATGATTATTCAAACATGAAATTAAAAGAATCACATGAAACTAAAAATTCCCAATACTGCATTTTGATATCAAGGAATCCTAGAGAAAAAGAGGATTTTGTGTTATATTTTGAAGATAATAGATTAGTTCTTCTCTCTTTATTTTATGGGATACAATGTGATTTTTGACAGAAATTAACTGGTCTCCATCTATATTCTGCTACATTTATTTATTTTCTATTTTGAATTGCAATTACAAACTAAATGG
>VCCN01000784.1:1327045-1350274 GCA_006491835.1 Architeuthis dux | reverse complement strand
GAACAGTTTTCTCATTTCTTTCTTTTATTTTTGTTGTTGTTTTTTAAAATGTTTTTTCTAGTAAACATGATCTGTATGTATTTAAAAAAATGGTTGTGAATTAATGTTTCAAAATTACATATCAATCATTTTCTTCAACTCCAGTATATTTTAAGATAATCTATTATTGAAATCATTAATAATTAGTTTAATTAAAAATACTGTTACTATTTTTAACTACAATATATTGTAATTAACATTATTAAATTATTAATTTTAAAGGATTAGCTATTAGAATTATTAATCATACATTATAATTATTTTTTACATTAATATTTTTGTAAGTTTACTGAGATCAGTATTATATTAGTAACAATATATGATATCATTCATAAAATGGTATTATTGAAAATATTTTATGTAATTTTTAACAGTGATCATTATAAAATAAATTATCTGCAATAAGATTACTAGTAATATATTTCTAGTCTTTTCTCTATGCTGATTAAAAATTTTATCATTAATTATGATAATCCTAGCCACTGATCAAATCATATTATTTTATTTAAAACTAACCAAAGATACCTTTTTTATAAATCTTAAACTTAATATTGATTTTAACATGAATAAAATATTTGTTTTCATACAGTTTAGTGTTTTTGGATTTATTATCTTTGTGTCAAAAGACATTTTAAAACAGTATCACAACAATATTAGTTCTTGTATACAGGACCACCTTGACTTTCTATAACATCTAGAGAGAGGAGTAACCAAATAACCTTTTGTCTAATGAAGAGCTGATGATGTCCATAATAAATTACAGTAATCAACAATAAAGGATGATAAAAATTATTTTTTTGTCTTTAGTGATATCAGCTTGGCCACAGCCTTCCTGGACAGTCTTTACTCACACACAAGCACGCACGCACACACACACACACACATATACATATATACACAATTAACAAATAACAACAGTGGTATGGTCTATTTTACAAGTACACAAATGGTTTGACTGACTGAGGTGGGCATGGAATAGGGAAAGTCTTGTTGAAGGTGTAAATGGTTACTCATAGATCCAAATACGAGGTAGCCATATTACTTGCTTGTATAAAGGGATGCAAGCATCTTGTTATCTCGACTTTTTTTTCTGAGCTTGGAAGAAACTGTTCTTGAAGAACAGGCATGATAACTGATCAGACAACATCACCTGGCATTCTTAAATGGACTTCCATTTTACACTTGTATAGCTGGTGTGTTATGGCGAAACAGTTAGCCATGTTCAAAACACATTTGAATGAGCATCTTTATCAAGTCAGCCATGCCATTCAGCCCAGAATAAACATCAATACATGTTTAATTTTTAAAGGAGTGTGTGTGTGTGTGTGTGTGTGTGTAAGAGAGAGAGAGAGAGAGAAAGTTTGATTTTAACCTTTTACAGAAAATATTTTATTTATCTTTTACTTACAGTCCCATGTGTAAGGTTTGAAACATTAAAGTTAAAAAAAATATTTCTATTTTTAACAGTTAAGACATTTCTATTAATTAGATTGACAATGAACTGGAGAGCATCTGGTACAGATGAGAATGTCCACAAGAAATTTAAAAAAATAGGTCAATGTTCAAATGTTAATTTATTGTAAAAGGCTATTAATTATATTTTAAGATTATAATTTTAATGTAGTGAAAAATAAATATTGAATAAACTCACCAACCAATTTTTAATTTAATTTTAAAGCTTTTAGATATTGTCAAAATGTTTTTGTAGGACATGCAGTGTATTTGAAAAGTATGGAAACTTAATGTTTTTTTCTTCTAAGTGATTGTTTGATATTTGTTTTTTGATACTGAAAAATACTACAAATTAATCTAGGTTTATTTGTAAAAGGCTTTTTGTAATATAGTAACAATTAAACACTGACCAAAATTAAAAGTTCAATAAAAAGGAAGCTGTTAATTTCTTAGAAAATCTGTTTTTCTTTCTTTTTTTTCTCCTGTTCTCATCTCACCGTATCATCTTCATTCAACTTCAATAGTATAACTATTTTTTACACTGCATTGACAAAAACAAAGAAGATTTGCTGTCAGATATGGAAAAGAAATGACAGCAGCTTTTCAGTCTTGCACAATAGAATTCATTTGGAGGCTTCTGGAAGAAACTCATGATTAAGTCTTTAATTTTTATTCTAAAATAATTTTGGGAGCTAGTGTGGCCCCAAAAGTGGCATTTTCATTTTTGTCTTCCTTACTTTGGACTTAAATATAAACATCTCAACTAAAATATACTTACAGATATTAAACTGTCGAAATATAAACACTAAAATATAAACTTTTCCAAAATGTTATCAATATTTTATTTAATAAAGAAACGAGATTACGACTCATAGTTACCTCCCTTGAAAAATATTTACTTTTTGCTGTAGTTTGTTATCTGTGTTGCCAAAGAATTTTATTCCGTACATTTGAATTGACATACCCTTATGAAATTTTAGTAATTTTAAATTTCTGTCTTTAACACAATAATTCCTCCAAAACTAATTGAACAAACACACCTTTTCCCATAAATAGTTGTACATTTGATAAATCTCTTTTTTTTTTATGGAGAATAATTATAATTTAATAAATGTTTTGTTATATGTTGTTTGCTTTTTTTTTTCCTGATGTATACTTTCTTTTTTTGAATTCCAGATTCTATTTTGCAGTTTCCGTTTTTAGAAATTGGGACCCAAAGAAATTGTGTCAACAGAACGGGTCCAAATCTGAGGTTGACGTGAGACAACTTTTGGGTCCACTGGCAAGTCCAGAATCCGAATTCAAATCTACAATTATCTGGCCAGTCTTTTGTCCATTCTGGATTGTTCCAAGGGGTATTTCTGGCTTTGGTGGAGATGATGGGCTTTTAAGGATTGTTGATGTAGCTTGGGATATCTGGTTGCTGTTGTTACAAGTAGTTGCTGGGGGTTGCCTGCTAGTGAAATTACCCAGTGTGCCATCCCCCATCTGCAGAGCTATGTTGTTATCTTTTTTCATGGCCAACATTTGCTGTTGTGCCTTTTTCAGCTTCTCGTTAAGTTCTTTCAGTCTGTCTTCTTTCTGGAATTAAAAAAACAGAAAAACTGTTCAAAACACATATTCTAATATAGGCATTATTTTATTTTATATAGATTTCAGTATTTCTTTAACCTCTGGTATGGAGAATTTCAGAGTAACATCCTTTACATTAGCAGTTAGCTTTGGTTTTGCCATCAATTGTCATCATAAAGATAAAATCAGAGGTATTATTGCTGAATATGATGGACTTGAAAAGAAACACATTTGAATAAGCATCTTCATCAGGTCAGCCATGCCATTCAGCTCAGAATAAACAACAATACATGTTTAATTTTTAAAGGTGTGTGTGTGTATATGTGAGAGAGAGAGAGAGAGTGTATGATTTTAACCTTTTACAGAAAATATTTTATATATATTTTATTGAAAAGAACAGAAAGCACTATTTAAGACATTTAAAATGTATTTTTGAAACAGGGCTTACAAATTTAGTGTTGTTATTATGCAATGTTAGTGAAAATAATAGTGACAAACCAATTTAATCTTTAAAAAAAACCTTAAAATTAATTTTAAAAAATAGTTCTAGATTCATGCCTTTTGTTCTTAATTTATTGTGCATTATTCTTTAGGATTTTGATATATGTCAAAGTAGACCAAAAAATTAAATAACTATAGTAGTTAAAACTAAATTTACTACTTGAAGTTTAGAATTGAATTTTTGAATTCAGAAAGCTAGGACAGTTATGATTTGTGGCAGTCACCAAAATACAGGGGGTTCAAGACTATAAATTTCATTTCTTTTCATACTAAATCATAAATTAAACTTATGTCTTTGATAAATCAGAAATGAAAACCAGATGAAAAATTACTTTCCTCTTCACAACAATGAAGTGGATAACGAATTAGTAATATATATTTTATCACTAGTAAACTGACCATGAAAAAACTAACCTTACTCTTTGGATGAAACTTTAGGCCCTATATAAGTCAGACATTTCCACTAAGTCTGCATGTGGTTAACTTGGGAACAGAAAATGTAGGTCATGTTTCATCATGAACTATAGTCATGATATATTTTGATTAACATTAAATAACATAATAAAAGTACTTTAATTTATGTTAACTGATGCTTAATAAAATTACTGTGGCACTGGAGAGAGAAAGCTCTAGATTATAGGATGTTTTAGAATTTCTTACCTGGGCTATTGTCTTTTTTACTTCTTCATTTTCAGCCAGAAGGCGTTGATATCGTTCTTCTTCTTCTCGACTCGCCAGTGAATCTGTTAGTGCCCGAATCTCCATTCCTTCTTGGTGGGGATTGTTCAGAACATCGACAATCTAAAGTAAAGTTTCAATGATGAAATAGTCATATTTTGAACAACAATTTCAGATTTATACATGCATAAACTAATCTGCCACCATTTTTGCAGAGAAAGTTGTTCACTCTAAAATTTCAATAAAAAGCAGTCATCTTCATTATATGTCCTTTATTACAATTATGCAAAAATTTAAAACTTTGCTAAAATTCCCAAAAGTTTATATTTGGTGAACAAAGGGAGATAATTCTTCACGATACAAAATGATCAACAGAATTCATTTTATTGTATATGAGCTGTGGCTATTAAATAATGAGACTAATGCTGTAATTCAATTTTAATGATGAGAACTTACAGTTCAATTCCTTTCCCCTTTAATATATTCTTTAATATTTCCCCATTAATATATCCCCCATCTGTAACTACACACTGTTGCATTCTGGTCTTCCACAGATCAAAGCAGTGCAGTAGGTCTTCTTCTGTTAGTTGTCTCAGAAGCTCTGTTGTTTTCTTCTTCACTGCTGGAAGAGACTTGAAATGGGATCCCTTGAGTGCAGACTTGATTTTAGGGAAAAGGAAAAAGGTGCATGGTGCTTGATCAGGTGAACAGGTCAAGTATTGTGATGCATTGCTCAGCCAAAAACTACTTCATTGAGAGCACTGAGTGTGCTGGTGGTGTGTTGTCCCAATGAAGGATGAAACCATTTCTCAGAGCTGTAGCCTATTTCTTCTGATCCTTTTATTTTGTTTCTAGAACCTGTTTGAATAATTTGTTGGACTTTTTTTCTTTAAACATTCTCACCGATTTTTGATGTGCATGGACATCCACAATGTTCATCCACTTGACTTTTATAAAATCTCTTGTCACATGCATTCTTCCCCATAAACATCAGCTAGCATACAAAAAGATTTGGTAGCCATTTCGTTCAATTTCACCAAAGATTTCAAATTGAAGCTTTGCTTGATTTTTGAACTGACCATTTTTATGACACGTCAGAAATTCATGTCTCCTTCAAGTAATAAGTAACAGCAAACTGAAGACATGAGCAGATTGAAACTTTCAGGGGTTGTTTATGCTTGCCCATTGGTCAATCTATACCATGTGGTTTGTGCATGCGTGTTGTTGTTTGACATATAAGCCCAGTCTTGTTATTTAATAGCCACACCCTGTATACTCATGTAAAGAGTCAGTGTAATGTAAAAATCGAGCCCTCTAATTTGTTTAGGGAAAAAAATCTCTAATTTTAATCTTTAAGCTTTGTGTAAAAGTTGGTCTGGTTTTTCAAGAATAGTCTAGGATTGCATATGAGTGCATAGAGGCTCTTCTTGGGCAAAGATACTTTTTAAGAGTAACTGCTCAACATGAGTTATGGTAGAGTAATATACTGTACTTAAAAGTCAAATTAATAAATTAATAAGCTAAGACTCTCTAAATAAATGTGAACAAAACAGGCAACCAACTGCCATGTTTGTCTGTGTTTAACAATTGTTACAAGATGTTATGTAGCTTGTGTATACATTTTATAGTAGTGAAACTGCTAAACAACTCTTAACTAAATCAATCTTTTTTATTATTATTGGATGAAGTATTGTAACACACCACTTTTATTAAATTTGACTAGTTTTTATCTTCATCCTAATTTTAGTTGTTTTATACAACTTATTAATTTGGGCCACTGTTTCTATGGCAATGAATGACAACACAATCGGAAATAAAGAGTAAACCTTCGATGAGAATCAAACTCACAACCTAATTGCCAGATTGTCGGTTGTAGGAAGTGAGTTTATAAGTGTTAATCAGCTTCTGCTAATCCATGAAGTCTTCATGGCTGATTGGCATAAACTAGTCACCCTCTGGCAATGAGGGTGCGAGTTCAATTCTCACCGAAGGCTTACTCTTTATTTTCTGCTTGCACTGTTATTCATTCCATAGAAACAGTGGTTAGAATTAAGCAGAAACTGAGTCTAGTGTGTTGCCATAGCTGTGTTTTGCCTTAAATAAAATTATGGAATGGACGCACATATGCATCAGAAGCAATACGCAACATGCCACAAGATGCACATGTATGGCAGTGAATATGTTAATTCCTTTAACCCTAAAAATATAGAAAAATCTTTTTTATATAGGGATGCTATATTGTAGTATCTTGCAGGGATACATGAAGTATTTTTGTATTTCAAATGCAGTAATCATATACCACAACATAACAGATGCATAGGCTAAGAATAAAGTATACATGGTATTTATTTAAAAAAAGGATGAAAAGTTTTCAAAATGAAATTGATTTCTTGTTTATGTTTACATTTATAATTTATATATGTTGGCAGGTCAGATTAGGACAAATGTAGAAACATTTTGTTTGGTCAGTGTATGAAGACTATTAAATGACAAAATAGAACAGTAAGTGCATGCAAAATAAATATTTCAGCTCATTTACATAGCTATAATGGTTGGATTAGATCATCATTAGCTCAAATTTGAGTCATGCTAAAGATAAGATAGGATAAGATAAAACATTCAAGCTCTCTTGTAGGACTTAACTCTTCTTCAATGTTAAATTGCATTACATTCAAAGTTCCCAAAGTTAAATTGATGCCTTGATTCCTTAAAAAATAGAATTGAGAGATAATGCCAAATGAATATTTAATAAAATATCATGAACTTACTTTTGGTCCAAAAATAAGTCCCATTGAAAGAAAACTACACATGACAATGGCGAGGGAGACAAAAGCAAACGTTGCATCTTGCTGACTGTTAATAATAAGTGTAATTGGCGCTGTGATGACACACAATACCTGGAAAGAAAAAGAAACTGGTTAGCAAAAGAATAAGGAACTGAATATGTATAGTATGATAGTGGCAAAGACGTTATATATAACAGAGTTGAACATTGGTAATTAAGCGAATAGGACATGGGTGAATAATGAAATGAAACTCAGCTGACCGGCACAAGAAGATATTAATACAAATCAGGCTCGGGCCAAGCCTTTATGAGGCCCTAAGCAGAATTTGATTTCCCCACCCGCCACTTTTGAAAAAACATTCAAACTCTTTTGTATGACATTTCAAGCACTCTTGGGGGTCCTATGGTGGCCACAGGGTCTTAAGCAGCTGCTTAGTTCTCTTATGTCTTGAGCCGGCTCTGATACAAATGCAAAGATTAATATTGGGGTCTGCTGCTACTAATGATGATATAGTGTTATCTGAATCTAGGACAAATAAATTGCGCTGATTACAGATGGAAAAAGAAGGTAGAATAGTTACAAGTATAATCAGTGAGCACAAACTCTCCATTAGTTAGGATGAGAATGCAAGAGAAGAAAGAAAGGCAGTAATGAAACTAAGCAGTTTTCTTTCTTCTCTCTAATTATATGATGAAAATTATAGCTGGCTGAAGGCTGAACAATCCACCAATACGTATCAGAAACCTAAACAAATTTAACAACATAACAAATGAAAATAGAATAAAACTAGATCAGCAGAAAGTCTACATGTGCAGAACACCCACCTTACTTTGGCTCACAGAATACACAGTTTAATTTATTACATTGCTACAAACAAATAATATTGTTACATGAACCTTCATGGCCATTACCAAAACAGGAAAAATTGGTTGGAATTTCAGAACTCACCGACACATTGTATATACTCATGCCAACAAATCGAGAGTCATTAACTTGTTTCAATTTGACGCTTCGAGTTTCATAGGCTAAGAATAAACCAAATATAAGCAGGACTCCTTTGTAACCAAACATGATACCTGCAAGAAGAAAACACAAGAAGATAGCAGTTATCTATGCGGGTAGATCAATAAGTCTGTAGCCTGACATGCAGTTATTAGCTGAATTTTGATCTGAAATTTTCACTGTATAATATTCGAGCTATACACCACTGAATTAAGTGCATTTGGCAAGGAAGTAGATTAAGTTTAAAAAGTAAATATTTGTTGTGTAAAATAAATGCTTTTTTTTTATCATAAGGCTGTGGACTTAGTGATGTACCTACTTATGTGCAGTTCAAACTTTTGTCTGGACATAAATTAAATTAAAAAATCAAATCAAAATAGAAAATAATCAATTTTTACATGAAACTTACAGTGAAAACCTATTGTTAGATCTTTTGTTACAATTACAATCAATTGAGTATGAATTCCATTTAGATGTTTTACTGCTGACCTGCTTTGTGAATTATTTTGAATATAAGTCAACTGTGAGTATAATATGAGTTTGTAAAAAGGTAAAGCGTCATGTCTCTTAAGAGACAACTCCCAATGGGGTATGGAGGCCGGTGACGAAGACATGGTTTCTGTTGCATGCATCAGCTTAGTGATCCTTGCCAGTTTCAAGTCCTGCCGAGATCAGGACTTTATTCCTACAAGTATCTATGACCACCCCCTTGGCAGGATGCAAGTCCACCAAAGGGATACCTCCACCCTAATCACACAGCTTAGAGTGTACTCAATTAGCTGCTGAGTACACAGGGAAATTTGTCCTAATGAAGAGATTTCCACATTCTTCGCTCATACTGGGAATTGAACCCAGTACCTTCGGCATGTGAGCCATTATACTATCTGAGCGGACACGAGTTTGTAATTGAGCATAAAATTTCAGAAAATCAACAGACACGAATATAAGCTGAGTCTGTTATTTTCCTATATCTCCTTATGAATTCAACATTTATGGCACTTAGTCAGCTGTCACCAAAATTTCTTCCATCTACAACATATCGATCATTGTTTTCAGGTCGTAAAAGTGAAATTCTCATCAGTGATGACGAATCTACCTGAAAAAATGATTTAAAATGGATATTACACAATACACACTGTATACTACATACATAGTGTTTCATACAAAACCATGGTAATTGAGTTAAAACAACGGGCATTATTGCTTATTAATATATATTGTGTCTATTGATGCTGTACCCATATAGGCAAAAGTATTGGCAATTTTTGACTGACCTGAGTTGAACTGCTGATTTTGGGCCATTTTTTTGTAAAAAAACCTTGTCTTATATTCAAGAATATAAAGAACTTAAATTCAACATCAGTTAAAAATATTTATTTTTTAAAGCAACTGATTCTAGTCAGGAAAAATGGTTATGTATGTATATTAAGACCTACCCAACCATATGTTGATGTTCCTGGAACTACAATGTTCTAAATATGGCTCCAACATTATGTCTTCTGTTGTGTGTTTTGGCTCTTCTGGTGGGAATGTCTCAAGATGTCGATATAGAGGGTCTAAGACCTGCCATGCTACCAAGACAATGATGTCAATCACCAGCAGACACAATAAAACCAACAATAGTTCCCATTTACGCACCACCTGCAAAGAAATTAAGATAAAATTATTGAAAAACCAAGCAAAAATCATTATTTGGTCTTAAGTTGGAATTGCTTAGTAAGAAAATTTACCTTTGATTTATGGATTAAAAGTCACCTTTGGCAGTCTTTAAGCTCAATGTCTAGTCATCTCCGATTTATAGAATTTATATTATAATTATTTGCTTATTTCTTTTATTTTCATATGAAGAACTTTATTTAGCAGTTAATAGACTTAGAGTTATCTCCCTTGGACAGGCCTCTTTTATTGTGTGTGAATTTATACTTTATTAAATTAATTACTTGGAAACTGGTGTCCTGATTGGACTAGAAATTGTATTATTCTTCAAGTTAGAGCATTTTACTGGTATGGCACTGATAAAAATCAGAAATTTTCTACTGCTCAACTGCGAATGAGGGAAATTTCCATCAGTCACACAATGGACCTTTCCACTTAAAGTTATGATCAACTTTTTCTGTTTGTTTCTATGTTTCTCTGTCCATAACTTTAAGTGGAAGGGTCCATTGTTTACAGAGAAAACAAACAGTTCAGCTTATTATGCACCACCCTGTATAGTCAAAGTTACCACTGTGTTTAGGACTTGGTAACTGAGCTGCTTCTGCTGCAGGTAATGCTGGGTTATGGTTGAAAAATCAGAAATGGAAATGATCACTGGTAAAGATAGAATCTTTCTGACTGGTAAGTAACCAAGGACCAGTTTTTAAGTTGGTCTGGCTGGCTATGTATGTATCACATGTACTGGCCATACCGATGGAGCTAAAGGGCTGACAATTTAAACATTTACTCCTTATTATGTCTAGGAAAAACTTCTTTTCTTTTTAGTGGGGGGGTTCAATTTGCAATGTAAGTTTATGCTAAATTGGTTCCTTAGTCCCTTTAGTTCAGCAGCATTCACGCTTGGTTTTTGAAAATTCAAACTTTTTTAGTGATCACTGCCAACAAAATGTGAGAGAGGTAACTTATATATTGATTACCCCATTTCCCAATTTTTTAATTGATCACCCCCAACATGGCATGATGCCAAAAAACGTTGGTCATGGGATGGTTTCTATTGAGTGACTAACCAAACCTGTTACCTTTCTTTCTTTCTTTCGTGTTGTGGCCAAGCGATGGACTGTCCAAATTTTGGAGAACATGGATCCGTATCCTAGAGTGAATCCAATAGTCAGTAACCAAGCTCGTATCTGTGGGAAAACAAACAATTATAAAATAAAATGTGATTATGCCAAAATAAAAAAAATTGTAAGAGTCAATTTCTGATGGTAAAATTCATGACGTTAAAGCTGTCAAAGACTTTTTAGTTTTTACATAAAATTAACCAGAAATCAAAGTGTGATGCATTGAATACAGACCACTGACTTAAAGTTGAAATCTTTTATTGAGAGCAGACTTTTGTGGGGTCTACAGAAATTTACCATATTTCCTGGCATTGAGGATGCTCTGGTCTTGAAGATCCACCCCAATTATGACTTAGAAAATTGAAAAAAAAGAGTAATAAAATTCAGGTCTCAGCACTTTCACCTACTTTACCAAGATATTTTGTGGATGGTTTGACCACTTATAATCTGCATTTTTTCTTTTTCTCTTACAATACAAAGATACAGTATGTTTACACTCAAAGTTTACACCTAGCCTACTAGTAAGTACCCACAATAGAGCTTCACTTACTCTATGATACTCCAGTTTCTCAATTCAGTCTTTGGCCAAGCAGTGGTTTTTACCTTCACTGGAATATTTGTATCATAACCAGTAATAATAATATCTGTGTTTGGAATAAGAAGCAGGATATTTATGCAGATCGTTCATGCTGGCGACACCATATCCGCAAGTTGATGGTTTGTTTTGTTGCACATTTCACACTGTCTCAATGCATATGGGAATGAATTTTTCTGATTACATATATTTAAAAAAATTATTTATGATGCTTTTGTTTATTTACTATTCTATACTAAGTATAATTTATACACTTCATTCAGAAGTTATATACAGGAGTTCAGATTACTGTCTTTACCTTCCTCTGGGATTAGGATAGGTCTGTGAAAAAGTAACCTTCTGCCTGTAGAACACAGGGTAAATATTTGAGATTTATTTCAGGAAAAAATAGTGCCATTGATGCTGGCAAATACAGTATTTACTTTAACACATTATTTTGTTATAGAGAAACCACTTGTTCTATGCGCTTGAGATGTGTATATTCTATACATCTATTCTAACGATGACAGTGCTAGTGTATTTACTACCAGACCATGAACAGAAAAAGAATAACCAATTATCATTCTTTGTTTTCTATATGCCTGAATACATAAACAAAAGAAGATGGCGTTACAGTAGATTCTTGTCATTAGAAACAGTGTAGCAGTTTAGGTCCATGCTGACCAGAAGAGAAAGAAAAAGATAATCCAAAAGTGTTAGCAGTTAGGGTAGTGTTGGGAGAGAGAGAGAGAGAGAGAGAGAGAGAGAGAGAGAGAGAGAGAGAGAGAGAGTATGAATGTTAGCATTGTAGTTGTAGAATTGGCCACAGGAATGAACACCCGTGGGCCCCCTCCCTGATTGGCTATTTTGAGACAACTTTAAGACAAAGAATTTTGCGTTCGGGTTACGAGTTGAGTGTGTGAGCCTCGTGGCGAGCAGACATACTATGGGGAGATAAGGCAGACTCAGGGGCCTGGGACGAAAAGGCTACAAAGAAAATAAGAATCTTAGTATAGGATAATGGCTGTTTTCGTGTTTTGAAATATAATTACGGGCACATGAAAGAAAAAAACTCAAGCTAAAATAAAAAAGTTTAATTTTTATCTCCTACTTTCGATGTTGCCTCACATATTTTATTTTCAGAAAATGAAATCATAAAATTTTCAGCTGTCACTTGTGCAACTCTCGACTGACTACCTGGAAAACAAGCGATGCAAACAAAGGAACAACAAAGGCTGAAGCTTAACACGCTCCAACAGGACGCATCAAGGTAAGGAAGAAGGTAGTAAAAGTGATCGCTCATCCAGGCTAATAAACAATACGTTTTTTTTCTTCCTTTTATTAGGCTGAGAGAAATCAAAGAAAACTCAAAAAAGAGATTATTCTTAAATGGCTGGGGGCCAACCGGGCCTACCGTGCACCCACCTCCCTCCATGATCCTACATTTAGAGTTTAGCCCAACAGATACAAATAAGGGTAACTTTTTAAGCCCAACAGAAACAAATTGTGAACATACACCATTGGAAAGCTGATAAAATTCTCTTTCTAATGAGATGAATGTATATATGTATATATCTCCTTCATGAATTAAATCCACAATACATAGACTTTAGCCAATAAAGTATACTTGAAATTTCCTTGTAAAATACTGAAATACCTATAAATTAATTACTTTTATGGTAAAATAAAGTGCATTTTTGATTTCCTCATGTCTGAAAAGCATGATTTAGCCCTTTAAAGTACTCAGATATATCAATTGGGAGACGAGATATGAAATTCTGTTTTTGGTGTTTGCTGGCGGCCATTTTGTTTTATGCAAATGAGTTAGTTCTTCCCAACCTTTTTCTTGGGAGAAAGTCCAAATTATTGACAGAGAATGCTGTTGGAAGCAGAGAAAAATCAAAGAGGCAGCTCATATCAACATGTCAAATAAATGCATTAGTCTGAAAAGTGCGGAGTTCAACCCGGTGTGGCTTCTGCTGCTTAACAGACCCAAACCCGACAAGACTAGTACAAAGAAACACCCAAGTCCTATGTTATAAGTACCCCCTTTGAAATTTGAAAACTTCTGTTTACCCCATCACACTTGGATATTACACCTGAATAAGGCCGAAGAATGGATAGGTTGAACCATTGTGTTAACAACACAAACAACAAGAAGGAGTTCAATCGACCGGAGAACTAATTGTGCTCAGCTCCACATTCAAGTCATGTCCAATATCTGAGCTTAATGAACCAGCAACATGTGCCAAGATCCATCTGCCATGGTTTCTGATTGACAAGCCAATTTAATGATTCTAATTCACATTACCTCACTGGTAATTAAAGATGGACTCCTTAATTATTTCCAGTACATGTATTATCAGTTGGTATTGCAATAGTGGTGACAGTCATTGGAAAATCCTATCCCTTTTAACATTTCTGGCTTTTATGATTCTCCGCAACCTCCTAGTAAATATGTATGTTCTGAATTTCTGCATAATACCTCGAGCACATTTTAGAACAACAATCCAAGGAGTCATGATTTAAGACAATGTCATGACATGATTTCAAATCTTCTAAACGATAGTTTTTTCAAATCTGGATTACTTTCTGACGTTTTTTCCTCTGAAAATTCTTTAGGTTTAGTGCTCACAAATTTAGTAAAAGCACAAATTATGGCTTCCCTATTATTGAACATTTTATTATGGTTAAGAAGTTGAAAATGCTTGAAAAGATGATAATCTGTAGGAGAAATCTCAATTGAATATGGAGGATGCTGCAAGATTTTATATCCTAATTCTCTAAGCGTGTTATTATCTGTCTAGGGAAAAAAATCCATTTGGCATTGAAAAAGTGTAAGAGGTATGTCCGGAAAGTATCCAGCCATTTTGAATATCTCAAGAACCTGTTGTGAGGTTTTGATGTAACTTGGCAACCAATCAGTGGGAACCTTACTGCAGACACTCACACTCTTCTGTGCGGTTACTCAGTTGGCAGTAAAATGTTATTGAGCGAGCTTGTGTATTGTGTGACCGTCGCATTGACAATGGCTGACCGAGTCATTCTTCATGTCTCATGCAGGGTTTTTTTGGAACACTGCACAGGTCTGTGAGTACAGATCCAGATTTGGCTCTTTGCAACTTCTGGCTTTTCCCAAAGAAATTTCAGACTGCGGACAAGTTTAAGGATAATGCGACAAGGCAGCTGGTGGTGATCCTGAAGGATGACTTTTCAGACTGTTTTGAAAAGTGTAAGGGATACTGGGATAAGTGCATGAGGTCCCAAGGAGAGTACTTTGAAGGGGACTAAGTCGACATTGCCGTAGGTAGGCTATTTTTTTCAGTAATATTAAATGGTTGGATACCTCACAGACAAACCTTGTATGAATAACATAAAACACCTAGATGTTTGTGATTTAATATGATAGAGGTATTTACCTGGCATACAACTGGGTATACTTCTTTTGATATATACTGCCCATCCATTCCAATTAGAAATATGCAGAATAAACACATCTGACAACCAATCACCATGACATTGTTCACACCTGCGTGAGAGTAGACAATTGATCTGAAAAGAAAACCAAAATTTAGTTCAGTTAATGTTCTTCTTATATAGGTATATTTATGTATCACCATATTATGTATTTACACTTTATAGGTGCTTTAACATAATATTTTTATAAAAAAGTTCTCTTGTGCAATTACTGAAAGCCTTACATATCTTAGCTAGATATGAATCATTAATGGATCTGGGGGTAGTAAAATAACTTGTGACAGGAGTTAGAAACCTACCTGGGAAAAAAATAATAATAGATAAATAGAACCGAGACTGGGCATGTATAGCGTTCAGATGTTGCACAACTCTACAATGTAATTCATTCGTGTGAGGCTGCTGTGGCATGTAATCAACAGCTTAAGTCTCGTTTCTTTTTTTGCCACACCTTTTATATGTATAATTATATGTAGTATAGGTTTGTAACGTTTGGTACTTTAAAAAAATATTTTGAGAAAAACAGTTGAAGAAAATCAGTTTCATGTAAATATGATTGCAGTCTTATTGGAAGTGTAATTTGTTTCTGGTTAATATGTATCAAAGGCATTTTAAAATTCTGTACCACCAAAAGACTTTTCAATAACCCTTTTCCAACATTCCTCTAATAATATGCCATCTCTATAAAATTATTTAGGTTTAGTAGTCACAAATTCAGTAAAAGCACAAATTATGGCTTCCTATTATTGAACCTTTTATTATGGTTAATAAGTTGAAAATGCTTGAAAAGATGATAATCTGTAGGAGAAATCTCAATTGAATATAGATGATGCTGCAAGATTTTATATCCTAATTCTCTAAGCTTGTTATTATCTGTCTACGGAAAAATCCCATTTGGCATTGAAAAAGTATAAGAGATAATGTGGAAAGTTACCAGCCCTTTTGAATATCTCAAGAACCGGTTGTGCGGTTTTGATTTAACTCTTATATGTATACTTATATGAAGTATGGGTTTGTAGTGGTACTTTAAAATAATATTTTGAGAAAAAGAATTGAAGAAAATCAGTTTTATGTAAATATGATTGCAGTATTATTGGAAATGTAACTTTTTAAAATTCTGGAATAAATGAAAAACTGTAGCTATTAAGAATTTTGAGGCTCAGATGTGCTTATAGATAGTATCAGAAAATTTTCCATGCAAAAAGTTAAGATGATTACTGATATGAGTCATAACAAGGTCATCAAATGAAGCAAAAATACAAATTTATTCTTAATAACAGGTCTGGTTAGTCACTCAATAGAAACCGTCATGTGATCAATTTCTTTTTGGGGTGATCAATTAAAAAATTGGAAAAAGAGGTAATCAATGAAGAAGTTACTTCTCTTGCAATTTGTTGGGCAATGATCAGTAAAAAGTCTGAATTTTTAAAATACAAGTGTCACAATTTTCAGCCCTCTAGCTCCATTGGTGCAGCCTGTACATACGATACATACATAGCCAGCCAGCCAGCCAGACCAGCTTAAAAACTGAAAAAAACAAGTTGACAGTTTTGGTGACAGTTTGGGTTGACGGTTTCTAATTTTCTTTAGGCTGATTACATGTCATGTAATGATCTTTGTTGGAGTTTGAATAACATTTTCCTGCCTGCAGAAGTAGACAAGCTGGGAAAATTTTTCGATCAGAAAATGATCATTAATGACTCAGAACTCTTGTTAATATTTTCTACCATCACAGTAATGACTGAACAATAATTCCACAAAGCCAGTGTGCAGTCATCTGTGTGAGAATATGGTTTAAGTAAACCATCTTGAATTTATTGGCATCTATTTTTATATTTAGATTTGTTTTAAAAGATAGGTGCTCACTTATGCTCCTGTTAGAGCTTTATTTCCATGAGACAATGCTTCTGTCTATCTATGTCTCTATTTATTTCCATGAGACAATGCTTCTGTCTATCTTTGTCTCTACTTACTTCCATGAGACAGTGCTTCTGCCTATCTTTGTCTCTATTTATTTCTCTACTTCAGAATCTTTCTGTTATTTTATCTAACATAATTGCAGCTACTACTGACAAATCTCACTAAATGTTGGAGGGGGTCTCTCAAAGAGCCAAGCCACTCGGGCCCCATAACCCCCAAAATCTCTAGCTATGCCTCTGTACCTACTAGTTTAAAAACCTACAAACTGTCCAAATTAATTCTTAAAAATTTAAACTCAAATGACTATAGAAAAGATAAAAAATGCTTCTTGGAAAAGGGTGATCATTACATAGACAGAAGCATTGTCCCATGGAAATAAAGCTCTAACAGGAGCATAAGTGAGCACCTATCTTTTAAAACAAGTTGTAAATCATTTTGTTTTCTGACTTACGCAACAAATTTGTATGGGATGGGTTCCAGTGCGATTGGTTTATTTTGGGTGATGCTAAACTTGGTTTTCTGACATTTGAAACATTAGCTGAATTAATAATTTTGAAAGATCGACAATTCTGTCTGGCCAAGTGAGGCTAAGTGAAAACTTCTTTGCTAACAAGCCAACCATTTGATCATCACTAATCACAATCAGATAATGATTCAGCATTTTTAAAAATTAATATGAACTAGTGTTGACTAACATTTACATCTACTCTATCTTACTCATTTTCCCTTTCTTCTCTCTCTCTTTTTCCTGCTGTTAGTTTCCCTTTTAATTCTTTAATTTTAATCTCAAACAGAAATCCTAAAAATTACTACTAGATTTTCTTTCTTAAAAGATCATTAATGACTGTAATGTAATGTCATCTGATATTAGTGCCCTTATTGTTTGTTGTTCATGTGTTCTTATCTGTTTAGCTATGTTTAATTTGATTGCGTCTGGTTCATAACTGTATTTAGATATGTTTAAGAAAAAGGAGCGGAGGGAAACAAAGATAGATGTTTACAGCGATTGCCTGAACCAGAGATACCTTCCCAGTTCCCACTTCCGGGCTCCCATTTCCGTTACTGGAACGGGGCTTGTTAAATGGAGGCTGATGTATAGGTTTGTGTTTATTTACCAAAACATACACATATACATAAACATTACACATAAGAACTTTTTTTTATCTTCATCTTAATTTCAGTTGTTTTTAATATATAACTTTCAATTAATGTATATTAAAAACAACTGAAATTAAGATGAAGGTAAAATCTAGTCAAATTTGATAAAACTCAAACTGGATCACTGATTCTATTTTCCCAAGGGTATTAGTGCAAAATGGAAATAAGTAGCCATGGATGAAACTCAAACTTGGTTCGCTGATTCTATTTTCCATGGATTCATCCTTTTCCCAAGGCTATTAGTGCAAATTGGACATGAGTAGCCTCGGCCAAAACTCGAACTTGGTTCGCTGATTCATTTTCCATGCTGGTCGCACCTCCATAAGTTGTTATCTAGCTTATCCAATTCTCTCCAGTTTAACTACAAAGCAATTATCACTTTATCAGTAGGACCACATAATACAGCCATATTATAGCCATCAGAGCAAATATTCTTATTCTATAATGCTATGCCACTTGATTAGCACAAAACTTTGTTTTTTTAGATTTTTATCGGAAAAAAAGATGAAGTGTTTAAAATTAGTGGAGAATGTGTGAAATCACAAGTGTTTATTTGTTAATTGGAAAAAAAATTGTCCATCAACGAGAATAATTGTTTTAGTGACACCAGTCCTTACGCCACTCTTCAAAATACAACGCAACATGCGTGCAAAAAAAAAAGAATTAAATACAATAAAACAAAATAAAGCAAAATAAATGAGGAGCTGTTGAAAATCATTAATAGCACTTTAACTCCTAGATCAGTTGATATTTGTGCAAATAACTCAGGGTTAATGTGTTTTGATATGAACTGAATAAACATTTCAATGTGTTTTTTCTGCCATTTCTTCATATCAATAAACACAGTATTGATGATGGACAAAGATAAAAATAATAATGAACAGAATAAAAATAATAGTCTTGTTAAAAGGAAATATTTGATTGGAAAACAAGAAACAGACTAGTTTCAAGAGGAGAAGCACATTAAACGAGTAATAGGTTTGTTTTTGGAGTGCTTATGAGCTGATTGTCAACAGAGCTGACCAAAAGCAAAATTATTTGATGTCAGTCAAGCATGCAGAAGGTAAATCAAATCAAATCTGGATAAAACTAGAAAGCACTCAGCCAACTCCATACACTAAATAAAATCAGTTCATATATAACTATGATACTAGGGAGGTAACTGTGTAAGTTTTGATTTAACATATTTTAGACTATTGTTAACCTCTTTTTAATATATGAAAAAAATATCTCTCAATCAAAATCAAATTCCTGCTTAGTCCATGAGTCATCCTTCCACAAAATGTCATCGAAATTCATTGTGAACTTTTGAAGATATTGTGTGGAAAAGTGAGCGAATACATAAATATATGAAAAAAAGATGAAAAATATCTTTCACTCAAAAAAATTCCTGGATCCACCGCATTCCACAAAATTTCATTGAAATTCATTGAATACTTTTGGAGATAGTGTGGACAAACAGACAGACATGAGTGAATAGATTTACCTCCTCCAACTTCAAAAAAATGGTCTGAACTGATTAAAGCCATAAAACATTTGGACATTTTATATTACTTCATCTTAAAGAGGCATATATTGAATAAAACAGTAATATTCTACCCTTTTTGCACATCTCAAAAAAGCAATAGAAATGGACTTGAGATACAGCATCAGTCATGGAAATCTACCAAATTGTTATCATCAGAATATTTTAATAGGATGTCCAAAGTAATTTGACAAAAACTCATTATTTTTCAACTTACATGTTGTAATTTCAAAGAAGAAATCAAAAATATGACCTGGACACTAATATTGGCACCCTTCCTTTATATTTGGTTGCACACCCACTTTGGAAGCAATGACTGCCTCCAAACCTTTCTGGCAGCCATCTATAAGCTTCTTGCACTTGTCAGCTGATAGTTTCTCCTACTGTTTCTCTTTAATTTGTCCAAGCTCTTGAATGTTTGCAGCATTCCTGCAGTGTATGGTATGCATTGAAAACATTACACCAGTATTCTGCTTTCTCCAAAGATTTTCAATGGGATAGAGTTTAGGACTCATTGCTGGTTAGTTTAAAAAGAGTTAATTTTCCCTTTTCAACCATTCTTGCAGGTTTTTGGCTATGCGCTTTAGGTTTTTATTGATTGATTGGTTTATTATGATCTTCCAACCAAACCTGGTTTTCTTATGCTGGATATCACATTTTGCTCTAAAATCCCTAGGTAATCATTTGATTTCATGATCTGAAATTTTCACTGTATAATATTCGATATATGTGATTAATAGAGAAGCCTTGGGTTAAGTGCACTTATGGACATTGACTTACCTACATATATACATACAAATATATAGTGAGAAGCCAATATACTAAGTGTTAATGCATATAATACATTTCTTATATCACCTATGGAATTGGTACCAAATAAATTCAATTTTGTGCAGACATTTGTGTAATGAACAGTGAAATTAATGTCTAAACATGTTTCCATCTGACAGATTACATCTAGGTTATCCATTCAATATTTGCTAAAGAAATACCTCAATTAACTGTAAAGTATGTTCCTTTCCAAATCTAAGAGAACAGATTATATTCACAAGACAATAAGATATCAGTCTTCTCCTTTACAAGGATATTTCTGTATAACCACTAAGATTTCATAAATAACCAGTTTCTCTGCTAATCACTATATTATTCCCATAATTCATTCCAAACAAATTCACTTAAGTCACAATTTATTTCAATCAAGGTATATTTTGAATCTATAAAAAAAAGATGCAAAGAATCTTTAAAACATAAAAGTAAGCATAGTATCCCAATATCGTGGGCCAGTCAAAATCCTGCTGCGGGCTGTAGGTTGACTACCCCTGTTCTAGAACAAAGAACACCTGATGAAGGCTGGAGGGTACAAGGCTGAAACATTGTGAATAAATGAACATATAGACGACAAAAATAGTCCGACCATATCATGCACAATGATTAATACACCCAGTCTAACAAAATTCAGATAAGAATTTATAGCATGAAGTTTTATAGCGGTTATATTGCAAAGGAATCTTTGTTTTATGATTGAACATCCAAATAAAAGAGTGTTTCTATTTGTGCTAATCTAATTATGGAAGTAGGGATATTTTGGAATTGACTTTATTGGCTATTGATCAAATTAGGTATGCAAGTTTAGTTATTTTTCAACCAACTGATCATAAAAGGATCATGAATGTTTCAGTCAAGCCAACTTGATTCAAATCTCCCCACCGACTCTCTTATATTTTGCATAATTAATCTACATTTGCATAACAATTCCTCTGATGCATTGATAAAAAATGCACTTTTATTTATGACTGTTTGTTCTTGACAATGAGTGGAAAAATTACAACATCAGTCATATAAAATTAAATTTTTATGGCATCATAGTTTAAAACAAAGTTATTCCTCCTCTATGTGCGTCGATATAAGTAATTGTTATTCAAAAAGGTTTTTGTTCTTATTTCCACTCCAGTTATGTTGCTAATAGTTCCAGGGTGAAATAGGGCCAGTTTTAGGATTGCAGGTTCCCCCCACTATCCGAAAAGTAGAATGTTCCTATAAAAACATCTTGTAAGCTGAAATGGCATAAAGCAAAGAAGCAATTACCATTAATTTATATCGGAAAGATTTTGAGTGTTCCCAGACCCGAAAATGGTGATGATATGTTAGATTGAAGTACAGGAGACTGGGGTGTAGGAGAGGAAAAGGGTGTGTGTGCTGTCTTTATAATGGCTCACTGTAAAACAAGCACTGAATGCTATTTTTGCTTTTTTCCTAAAAGTGAACTTTCAAAAAGCTGGGGACACCTGTACATAGATTGTACTGACCATTAAAGCTGAAATAAGGTGGATGATGTTATGTTAAAAAAATGTGAATTCATTTTTTCACATTTTAGTTTTTCACATTTTTTTTTCAGTTTTTATAAATATGAACATGAAATGTTTTAGCAATGGAGTAGCTGATTAAACCTGTTCTAAATTAGATTACTTCATAATTAGATTTACTTGATAATTTTCTCATGGAGTTTGTCCTGTTTTAGGTATAATCTCTTTGTGATTTGTTCTTATACCCTGAATTGAAAAAGTTTGCGAAAATTCTACACCTGGAACTTCTAGAACATTCTCTAATCTTCAGGAACTTTCTTACTAACCTAACAATTATTTAATGTAATCTTCTTTCTAAAAAGTTATGTGAAATATTTTCCAATACAAAAAAGATGTTTACTATAATTAAAGAAAATCATATTTTAATTATAAATTTTGATAAAGTATATCATTAGTCCAAATTTCTTCAAATTAGTTCAGCCATTTTGAAATGTCAGCATAATACATATTTGGTTCATTATCGGGTTTAGGGACCCAAATTTCATCTTTCCGAAAGATTCATTTAAGAAGGATGAAATGTAGAATTCAGACCCCTTTAACTATATAAAAATAATATTGTGAAGAAATAATATCACAAAATTTTAAAAGATTTAATCAAAACTAGGATTGTATAATTAAATAAATAAAAACAGTGAAGAGCAAAAAATGAATCTTTCGGAAAGATGCAATTTGGGTCCCTGAAACTGATAAAGAACCACATATTTACAGCAGAGTATTTTAGTAGTGAGGATTTGCTCTTGTAACATTCAACTAAAAGTATCCAGTTTGAAAGTTTACATTTTATTCAGAACTAAGCAGTTTGACATTTAAGACCTTATGTCCAAAGTAAGATGATTTATATGTTTTTTATAATGAACAACTCTTTAAAAATAAATGAAAAATTTATAATTTGAAACCCTACAGCGGCCTTTCTCAACCTTTTTAGATTGGAGGGACCCTTGAAATAACTCTCAAGGAACCCGTGATGACTTGGGCTTTGAAGGCAGAAAACCTTTTTTTCTATGTAGAAAAACAAGGTGATCAGTTAAGTTTAGTACTGGGTAGTAGTTGAGAAGATAGGGAGGAAAATAGAATAGAGTATGGTTAGCATTCAGAAGATTTAGCTGATCTTTAGAAATGCTTGATTTAGGAGAAGCCAAATAGATGCGACCAGGCTCGTCCCGTAAGTTGACTCTGACTGATAACTTTACCTAAATGCGCAGCAAACTCGAGACGCTCAGGTTGACCCCAAGGTTAACTGTCTGGACAAACAGGAAGTGCTTCTAAAAATAACACAAGACAATTCCTGGTGTCTAGAGGTCATGACAGAACTACTGCATAAAAATGTAAAGTTAACAACACATCAGTGTGTTCGTAAATTTATATATGTTATAATCTAAAAGTAATTATCAGTATTCTACAGTGTACA
>VCCN01000784.1:1282908-1293735 GCA_006491835.1 Architeuthis dux | reverse complement strand
CTTATACTGTAATTTGATATCTGTGTTCTGTCGACTTTTTCAATTGGTTGGTCACCGCTATGTTTTGGTTTGAATTGTAGAGTCACCTGGGGAATTGTGGATTTAAAAAATATTTTTTTAAATCTAGAGCATCCAACATACTACAGATTTTTGAAGTATGAAAGGGATAAGCAGGGCGCCCGAATAAACAAGCAGTTCTGTAACTAGCACAAGTGTGTCTGGTTGTTCATTTTTTAACATGCTGACTGATTTCCCATCCGTTGAAATCTGCCTAGTATCTAACACACCTTATAACAACTTTTTAAGGGTATATGCTTAATTTAATTATGTTTTGAATGAGAAGAAATAGAGGTCAGGATTCAAAGGTCATAAATATTTCCCAAACCCCATCTGCTACATGTGTGTTAAGGCAAGACAGAACAAGTGATATAAATCAATCTTTATTATTATTGGATGATTTTATTGACTAGTTTTTAGCTTCATCCTAATTTTAGTTGTTTTTATACAACTTATTAATTAATTTAAACAACTAAAATTAGGCTGAAGGTAAAAACAAGTCAAATTTAATAAAAAGTTGTGATATGTTTTTGATTAGGTTCAGTGCAATCATTGTTGTTAGTGTTTTTTGTTTATAACATCTCATATTTTCTAATGAAAATCAATAATAACCATGGTTCTAAATTAAGAAAACATTTTTAAATGTATTTTTGTATAAAGTAAGAAATTGGAAGAATTAGAAAAAAATGTTTTGTTTTTAATTCATCCTTATTTTATATTTTTCTTTTTTTCTTTTCCAAATGTATCATTCCTGATTTTGTGATAATTATTGCTCTCTGAACATTTTTTAGAACATTTTGTTTGGATGTGAAAAAAAAGTATACAATTTATATATAAAAGCACACATAACAATCATATTTACCCAATGTCTAGGGCTTTAAACCTTTGCGGTAGTGTAATAAACATCATAATTCTTCTTAAAATTATTTGCATCTGTTGATAGCACTACATATTCCGGTAATCTATTTCAAAGTCCTACCACTCTATTGCTCTATCATTAAAAAAGAATTTTCTGATGTTCAATCTACTTCTATTTCTCTGTCTTTTCCTGCTAGACTGCCTTTCAATGATGATGATAGAATTACCATATTTGATGGCATATAAGACCCCCCCTCCCCATTTCAAGTGGAATATTTAGAAAATATTGAATATTGAGAAAAAAACCCACATTTCCCCGAATTCCTCTCATTTATCACCCAGTTTTTAAAAAAAAACTCCCCGTCAAGTTCGGGCCAATGTGGGGCTGGACAACAAAGGTTACATTTACCTTTTGAGCCATTTTTGCCTTCAAATATGTAACATTTAGAAATTAACACTTTTGTCAGATATGTTTCCATTTTCTTTCTACCAGCTCACAATCTTGGCTTCTTGGTCACTGCATTCAAACATGAAGTAAGCTGGAAGTCACATTTGGCAAAAATAAACAGGGTCAGGCAATAGAACTGGAAAAGGTCCGGTTGAAAGTGCTGTAGGTTCCACATGGTTTGAAAGTGGTAGGTCCCACATGGTTTGAAAGTTGTAGGTCCCACATGTTTAAAGAGAGACAGTCAGTGGGGACTTAGGAGTCAAAGTCAATTTATGGCTAGTGTGGAGTTCTGAGATGGGCCCCAATTATACTGAGAAAGCAAAGCCCTTGTGAATGGGTGTGTTGCAAAGAGGACTACTGGAATCAGCAGTTGAATCCCTGAGGCTAGGGAAAACAGAGCTGGAGTAAAATGATCTGTCTGAGGGACCCATGCGCAACAAGGCTGTGAAGGCTCATACTATTCTTTTGTAATTGTAACATTTGTTGGGGTTGTCACATGTCTGTATTTTCTCCAACATGTCCTCCATTTTGGTCTCGAAATCTTCATCCAGAAGGAATTTAGAAAATAAATTAATTATCACAGCTGCTGTGAGTCAGGCAGAGACAGGATATCTTTGGGAATATCTCTTTTTTGAATATTCAGATATGGCAACCCTAACATTCCTCTTGTGTTGTTTGTTTTCTGTTTATCTAAGTAAAATGAATAGGTCTCTGCCACCTTTCCATTTAACTTTGTTTTGTGTGTGTCTTGGTCATTTATGTCTTATTATCCGCTTTTGCTTATCACTTAACCTTCAAAGTTCTATATTGTTGCTAGGATTGTTGTTCATCGGGTGTGGTGTATGACTGGGTGCAGCAGCACAAAAATATTATTTTCTAGGTCTGAATTGTTTTTTTATTCTAATTGCACGAGAAGTAGATTTAGATGCTTTCTTTAAAAAAAATCTATTAAACAAACAAAAATAATAAACAAAATCAAACATCTTTTCTATAACTGAGACAGTACTAATCATCAAACTTTTATTAAAAGTAGCATAAATTCAGAAATAAAATGACTCACCATATCTGAAACGGTTTTTGTGGCTTGTTGGTTTAGAATCATAGCTTCTGTTGTAAAATGTCCTTCCAAAGCTTCCTTTAACTGGTCAGCAGTACAATTTATTGAGTCATCATTAGCCATGTACCAGTTATCTGGGTACCAACCAATGATAAACCATACATACTTCTTTCCATACAGCTTTTCCTTATAAGCCTGAAAGAAATTAAAAGTAACAAAATTAAGTCAAAACTCCAATGCTCATCTGCCTAATCACTTCATCTCTAAATATGAGTATTTTGTAATGAATTAATGCAACACTGGTCCATTGCATCTGTATTGTAAGATCACTGATAGTTTTGAAACTTGCTTCTCTTAACCAATTGTATCTATTGTATCTAAAATGTCAGGATGTTGAAAACAAAACAAAGATGCTTCAAGGACTTATCCAAATTTTCTTTATTCAATGATAAGATTCATCAGATTAAATCTCCATTACCATTGCCCCAAACTGTTTGATTTGGAACTTATAATCCTTGGGCACAATAGAGTGACACTGTAGATCATTGATTAGATCTAAATTGACAGTGCATCATGAGATTTGTAATTAGTTTTTGACTAAGACTGTCTCTTGTCTTGTTTACATATATTTAAAAAATTGACTGTTTTGAAGTTTCTTTTTGTGTAAAACAACATTCCTGAAAACTGAAACTGTTTCCTGAACACTATTTGCAGGCATTGTTACTACAAGAAAAACATACCCTTTAATAGGACTGATACATAAAAATAAGTCTTTACTTGCCTGACAGAACACTCTTCTGGCCATGTCTTCATAAAAGACACCAACGATAATTCGAGCATCTTGCCTCTGTAATTAAGAAAAAAGAAATTGTTAATTAATGGAAAAAACATTCATATATAAAGTGAAACTTGTGAAGCCTGCACATCTCTTTCATGTTCCATGTTCTCATAGATATTACTGACAAGACATGATCAGGATAACTTTACTGTGGCAGATGGGTAGGAAAATTTGGGTTCATGCCCTTTCCTTACACAGCTGAACAAATGTTTGTCCACACAATATCTCCAAAAGTTCAGAATGAGTTCCAATGATATTTTGTGGGAGGGTGGGCTAAGGAAGGATTGATTAAACTTTTGTGCAGATCCAGGAATTTTTCACAGATACTTCCCCTGCACCATATCTACATATGAACTGATTTTCATTCAGTTTTTAGCGAATGGAGCTTTTTCTGGCTTGTACATGTTGATCACATATCACCCAAAATTGGAACCTCAGCTTCTAATTATTTTGTTTTCTTCAAAGAAAATAAACTGCAAAGCTATTAATTCAGTAAAGCATGGCCAGTTTTCTCCAGAGATGTATCTGTTTTTCACAAAGTCAACAATGAATTCTGAGATTTGCTTTTATCCATTTTAGCTGATGATGAGAAGATAGTTAATGTTGTGTGACTAAAAGCCTTGCAATAAAAGCAAGTGTCTTGACATTATGCACATATATTTTCCTGCAGGAATTATTAAAAATAAATGAAAAAATAATGCAGAACCTCTCACAAGAAATAAAAACAAAAACATAACACTGACAGAAAGGAAGGCTATTTAGCTAGTTGCAAATGTGAATTTATATCTAGAAGAAAGAGAACAGAATTTCACTGAATGAATTTTTGTTTTCCCTAACATCTTTAGGAAAATGTAGCTTAGAAATATACTAATTGCTTTGCAGCCTTTTGGCTAGGATCAAAGTGTAGTATCTGTTCTTTGAAACCTCCATGGCCTCGAAGTTCAGAGAAATGCGGCCCTTCGTGGGTCCTGTGGCATGCTCGGGTATCGTCCTGAGAGAAGTTGCACAGGATATCTTGGCCGTGGCTAGGATCAAAGTAGAGTATCTGTTCTTCGAAACCGCCATGGCCTCGAAGTTCAGAGAACTATGGTCCTTTGGGGGTCCTCGTGGCATGCTTGGGTATCTTCGGATATTTAGGAGAAGTTTCACAGGATATTTTGGTCAGCTGGTTGGGAGGCAATCACCATTAGTACACTTAGGCTTTTGACCCATCCTGGTCCTCGTGGCATTTGTCTCAGTGACAGGGATTTTGGATTCTCTCCCCTCAAGTCTCTAGTCACGGGTACATGGGATCCCCATCCCTCACCTTATCCCGGTCATCGTGGCATTTGTCTCAGTGACAGAGATTTGGGATTCTCCACCCTCAAGTCTCTAGTCAAGAGGACATGGGATCTCCACCCCTCTGCCCCACATTAAAAAAGTATACATGTCATAATTTGCTGCCGTGGGGAGGCGAATAAAGAGAATCACCATTAGCACGCTCAGGATTCGTCCAGAGAAGCTTTTGACTTATCCCGGTCCTCGTGGCATTTGTCTCACTGACTGATTCTTCCCCCTCAAGTCTCTAGACACAGGGACATGGGATCTCCCCCCCCCCTTCTGCCTGCACGTTCGCGTGCAGGAACCCCTCCCTAAAAAAGACCTCATGTCATAATTTGCCGTCGTGGGGAGCCGAATAGAGAAATTCTTGGCCTTTTGGCTGAGATCAAAGTGTAGTATCTGTTCTTCGAGACCACCATGGCCTCAAAGTTCAGAGAAACACGGTATGTTCAAGATTCATCTTGGGAGAAGTTGCATAGGAGTCAGCTGGCCGGGAGGCGGTCATTCACCACCCAGGATTCGTCCTGAGATCTTTGACCAGCATGCTCAGGATTCGTCCTGAGAAGCTTTTCTACAAGATTCATCCTGTAACTGCTGACCAGTTTATCCCGGTCCTCATGGCATTTGTCTCAGTGACTGGGACTTGGGATTCTCCCCCCTCAAGTCTCTAGTCATGGGGACTTGGGATCTCCACCTCTTTCCCCCCTTTCTGCCTGCACGTTTGCGTGCAGGACCCCACCCTGATCTTGTGTCATATTTGCTGTCGTGGGTAGGCAAATAAAGAAAATCTGTTCTTCGAATCATTTGGGCTTTGAAGTTCGGATCAACACTGCCCGGGTTTTATCCCGGGATCCTTGTTGCATGCTCAGGATTTAGAAATCTTCTAGCCGAGAAGTTGATCACACCTGCCCAGGATTCGACTGGGGTCTTTGTCCAGCATGCTCAGGATTCATCCTGAGAGCTTTGCACAGGATTCGTACTGTGACCAATGACCAGCTTGCCCCAATGTCCACGTGACATCAGTCGTAGGGACTTAGGAATCAACCCCCCCCCCTCTGCCTGAACGTTCGCGTGCAGGACCCCACCCTAAAATGACCTTGTGTAAAACTGTCATGGGGAGGCAAATTTAAGAAATTCTTGAACTCAATACACATGGATTTTTTTAACTTTTCAACTTTTCACCATAATTGTTAATTTGCCCTGTGTTTATTTTAATATCTTAGATCATAAAAAATGACTTTAATTTTCATATTTACCCAACTTATAACCATAAAATGTGCTTATGGGGTGGTAGCAACTGTGAGGTAATTAATACAGAAACTATCCAGGTTTCAATTTTTAATGAGCCTTTGGAGAATTTTTTTCATCACTAAAATAATCAGGCTCTTTTGATGCGAGAGAACTTGAAATATAAAATTGATAGAAAAGTTTCCCAAAATTATATCTGTGCAATGTTAGAGAAATCTTAGAAGTGTCTTCGAAGTTTATTCAGCTGTTTATTGTGTGTGCGTGTATACACATTAAGAATTGTTCATGAAAAAGTGATAATTTTACTTTATTTTAGTGAAAATTATGGCTGAATATAAAATACACATTCGGCACTGTTTACTCTTCATGTATAATCTCGGGGGAAAAGGTGGAACAGGCCAGGCAATAGATCACTGAAGCTTGTGGTAATGATGCAGTAAGTGCAAGCACATATTGGGAATAGTTTGTGAAGTTTAAAAATAGGAAATGACAAAGAAGGCTCTGGAAAACCCTACAACTTGAAAACAACTTGCAGAAAAATTACAGCTGAATCAGTCAACTCATTTGAATGATGTATTGGATGAGAAAAGGCCTTTTTCTGGGCAAATAAGTCAACTGGTGATTTTGCGGCATGGCAATGCCTGTTTTCATTTGCAAATGTGATGCAGCAAGTTGTCATGGAGCTGGGATTGGAAGTTTTCCCACATGTACCATATTCTCTAGATCAATCAACTTCAGACTATCACTTGTTTCACTCCATGTTTGGTCAGCAGTTCCAACAAGTTCAAGATAATGAAAAGTTCCTCGAGGAATTCATTGAATCAACACCAGAATCGTACTTTTATAATGGAATTCACAATTTAGCTGAATGGTCAGAGAAAGCCAGCGAAAATACTTTGATGTCTGAAAAATGATGCTATGAATTTATTTGAATAAAAGATTTTGTCACAAAAATGCTGAAGATTTCTGCATCAACCAAATAATATTCTAAAAAACAAAGACGAAGCAAAGACTTTAACAGACATTTGTAATGATTGATGAATGTAGTAATGCTTCTAATTTCACATGAATTGATTGTAAAAAAAACAGGTCTGCTTAGTCACTCAATAGAAACTGTCATGTTACCAACATCTTTTGGCAGCATGCCGTGTTTAGAGTGATCAATTAAAAAAAGGGTTGACAAATGAATAAATTACTTATAAGTCATCTTTTTTCAGATTTTCAAAAAAACAAGAGTGCACACACTAGTGATCAATTTGGCATAAACTTACATTGTAAATTGAACCCCCCACTAAAAACCTAGAATGGGGGTAATTTAAAAATAATGAAAAAAAAGTTTTTTCTAGACATAAAAGAGATTTTCAGCCCTCTAGCTCCGTTGGTGTGGCCTGTACGCATGATAAATACATAGCCAGCTAGTCAGACCGACTTTTTTGAGAGTTTTGGTTGACGGTTTCGAAAATTAACTCATACTTGCAGCAAAGCTGTTTGCAGTGTGAAGATCTATCTAAAGATAATGAATATGCAATATTTAATTTACAATTGCCCTGAAGCAGTTTCTATATTTTTTGCAACTACTAGACATATGAAAACTTAATTTACAATTTTCTGAAATATTTCAATGGTAATTACATTATATAATTGCTAAGAGATAGGTATTGTATCTTTCATAGTAATGAAGCTGCTTCTTTAACTAATCATGTTAATATAAACATGATTGATACTAATAGAGCTGAAAAGAAGACAAGGAACATTGAAAGTCTATAACGTGTGGAGACACTTTAAAGGTGTGTGCACACTCTTTTTGAAAGCTAGAGACTGAATATACAGTTGGAAACTGGTTTTTCACTGGAAACGTTTACATAGACCTGATATATATTGACATATTTATTATCGAACCTACGATAAACCTATAGTTTTTTGGGTTTTTTCTATAGTTTTGAGAAGGGTCATTAATATTGAAATGGTTCTTCGGATGGTTGAACTCCTTCTTGTTATTTGTGTTATAAACACAACGTTTCGGCCAATCCATTCTTCGGCCTTCTTCAGGTGTAAAATCCGAGTGTCATGGGTTAACCAAAAATTATGCTTAATAGGTCAGACTTGATGAACACAAGAAGGCCATAATCAGGGGCGAGATAGATAAATCAGCTATGGCCGACCGAGAACGGTGAGCATCTTCCTCTTAGGGAGGAAGTCCAGATTATCGACAGAGAACGTTGTTGGAAGCAGAGAAAAATCAAAGAGGCAGCTCACATCAAAATGTCGACTAAATGCATTAGCCAGACAAGCGTGGATTTCAACCCGATGTGGCTTCCACTTCTCAACAAATCCAAACCTGACAGAACAAAGACACAGAAACAACAGGGCCATGCGCTATAAGGGCTACCCCCCTTTAAGCATAATTTCTGTTTAACAAATAACAAGAAGGTGTTCAACCGTCCGAAGAACCATTTCAAAACCTATAGTTGTATGAATGAGTACATACATACATATGGATACAAACAGATTTAAATTATTTCTAAATTGGCTTTATTTTACTGCAAATATAATATAAACAGCACCCACAGTGTATGCATGATCCCAGAAAATATTTTAAAAACTGGCTACAGTGGTGTGGTGGAGAGATCCTGAGAATATGTGGTCCGTACAATATCAGGACAATATTCAAAAGTGGCCCCACGCTACACAGATACTTCACCAAAATAAAAAAAACCACTCTAAAAAAAACAAAAAAAAACACGGCCAAGAACTGTGTGTACATATTCTAGCTGTGGCAGAAAGTATAAAGGCGAGACCAAAAAAATAAGCCGAGGAACATTGAAAGTCTATAATCTGTGGAGACATTTTAAAAATGCGTTGAGAGAGAAGGGTGCACACCGACCTTTATGGAATGAAGTCAAAATAATAGACAAGGTGAAGCATTGGCAAATAAGTCGGCTGAAGGAATCTGCCCACATACTATACTCAGATAATTCGAACAGCAGACCAAGTATCAACATTAATAGCTTGTGGGAACCACTGATCAGGAAGGAGCAGGCTATGAGGCTGGGATTCCGTGGGCATGGCTCGATGCAAAGATCAAAAAGTGGTAACAAGGCCAGCACAGAGATCAATGGTAGATAAACCCCAAAACACAGAGATGCAGAACTGGACATTACGCTGTAGTGAGGGGTGGCACATGCTTCCCCAGAACAAAATTCAACATTCCAGAAAAAAACAGACACCTGGGGGAGGCAGGAGGATACATGGCAAAAACATTGTAAAAAATAAACAACAAAAATGAGAAAATATGTCAGCTAAACTGCACACAATGAGCTTTCATATTCACATGGCATTTATCCATATAATGTTTTCAATCATTTTGAACTTCATATCAGTAATAAAACATTCAATAATAGGGAAGCCATGATTTGTGCTGAATTTATGACCTCTAAACCTAAAGAAAGATTTTGTTTTGTCTACTTTTTTGACAACTCTGTATCTATGGGAATGATGCGAAAACTGAGAAATTAGAAAATTCAAAAGGTAGAATGGCACTCTTACCTAATAATTAACTAGTTTGTCAGAATTTCTAGTCAACCAATAAGCATTGCCTTAGGACAATAATCAAACAATAAAAACTGAACAGAAATCTAAGTTACTGGCTTCATTTCACAACCTAAATCTTGTTAAATAAAATCATCTAAGAAATGTCAATCTCTCTTATTGTTTATAAAAGCTATATTCTGTGCACTAAGGTAATGTGATCTGTCATGAAATGCTGTGATAAGCTTAATATAGTATTAACACAACTACGAGTAGTAGTAGAAGTAGTCAACAAAATAAGTGATATGGATGAAGTAAGATTTCCTTCTTACTTCATCCATATCACTTATTTTGTTTTTCAAAATGGTGGTGCGAGATATACTGAGATTTCATATTTTTTTCGTCTGACTACTATTGGTTTTATAAGAACAATACTTTAATTGAATGTGACAGTTGTTTTTTCCTGAATATACAGGGCTAATTGCAGTAGAGAATGATTGAACAAACACAAAGAATAGAACTACTGACCTTTTGTGTCCCCACCTAAAAGTTCTAACTACAAAGTAATTAGAAATATGTTCTTTCCCAGTTAACATTCTGTTTCTTGTTGGTTCATCTAAACTGTTTTAAGGTAGCTACATTATTTGTAATCAATTCATCCTGTTAATTTATAGCCTGATTAATTAATTATTTCAATATTACAACTACAAAGATTGTTACTATAAATAAAATAAAAGTTCACTTTTCATTTGCTTATCTATTTTCATTATTTGGTGCTTAATTGTTTAGTTAAATGCAATTCAGAGAAATTGAAGTTTGTCATAAGTATTTATAATTTCCACAGCTGTTTTACCATAGGGAACACTGGAGAATCCTTTAGTCTTATTTATTAAAACTGACACCACTCAAAAGTTGTATAAATCAGAAGTGAACATTTGATTTTTTATATACTAGTTCTGTCCATAAAGAAATTAAACTTTTAAAACAGCGTGCCAATGAGAGGTTTTGGCGTGCTCTGACTGAAATGTTATTTAGCAGTGATTTTAGCCTTTTGTATAAAAAAAACTGCATCAAGCCATGTTGGTTAATTCTTTAAGTATATGTGCCAGAGTTAACATGGTTCTAATGCACTTGGCATTTTTTTCCCCAGTTGAACAATGAAGGTTTTAGAAGTGCTGTGATTCGCCTGACTGTCCATGAAGTTTCTGAAGAGATAGGAAACTGATATATGCTAAAGTGATGTAGGCAAAAGTGCTATACCCCTTTTTTTTTATACAAAAGGTTAAAGTCACTGCTACATAACATTTCCGCCAGAGCACGCTAAAATGTCTCATTGGAGTGCTGTTTTAAAAGTTTGGTTTCTTTATGGACAGACCTCTCATATAATAGGCTGCCAGGAAAGCAGGTTAATAACTAATAAACAAAATAAAATAAAATATTGGAAGGTACACAGTATCATGAATGGAACTTTTC
>VCCN01000784.1:1239503-1249830 GCA_006491835.1 Architeuthis dux | reverse complement strand
AAAGATTTCTGTATATAAACAGTAATATATAGATTGTCCCGAAACCATGCCTGACCCCAGAGTCATCATCTAATAAATGCTTTGTTGGTGGCACAGCTGTTGTCTTTTGCAGCAGCATGCGTATGAAATTATAACAAAGGCATAACAAGACTACAAGCCTTCCCAACACATATTGCATATGTTTATTCATATAGAGATGCCCAAGCTTATACAAACACATTCTTATACATAAACATACATATGCATATATTCACAAGCACACATGTAAATTCATGTATACAGAAACATAAGTAAATAGATACTATTATTTGACATTAAATACAGAGATACTCCTTGACAATTACTTAATCTATATAATACTAAAATTCTTATTCTGTTTATCTGTATGTGATCTCTAAGTAGCTGAAACGTAGCATTGTAGCCAAGGATATTGAATTAAGGTAACCCTAAAATGCAGTAACTTGAGGAATGAAAAAAAAATCCGATTTTGCATCTGAATAATAATTGTGTGGGCCTGTGTTCATGCCAATTCTGATAATAATGATCTGATATCTATCTATCTATATAATACTAAAAATCTGATTATGCTTATCTCCTTGTGACCTCTAAGTAGCCGAAACGGAGCATTGTAGCCAGAGTTATTGAATTAAGGTATCTTTAAAATGCGCTAACCTGAAGAATACAAAAACCCCTGGGTGATTTCAACTGAATAATAATAGTGTGTGGTCAGCATTCACGCTTACCTCTACCCATGATAATGACCGATTTGTCAAGGAGATAACTATTAAATGCTAATTATAGAGTAATCTCCCTTATTTATTTATTTGCATATACCTAAAAAATCTGGATTCTTTCTGGTCACATCAGATTGCACTAATTTTCTCTTAAAGGGTGACACAACAAGCCACAAAGTTTTCTAGTTTATTATAAAAATGTAAGAAAAATGACTACACAATCACACCCCAAGAGCACAGATTGCCAGATTCCAAAAGTTTGACACTGAAGGTGGAATGAACCAGCATCAAAATTTAGAATTCTACTTTCAATTGAGAACTATGTCATTGTACAATTCACAACTGAAATAAAGGAAATCACTGCCTCTTATTCAAGTGAACCTGGGCCAATAGAAAAGTGTTTTCATGTGATGAGATGGGAATTTAAAAAAAATTCTATTGCAAAGCATCAGATGTGGCATACAGTGTCCAAATAAGTCCGAGAATGGCAATATAGTATTTTCATCAGATAAGTTATTATGACAGAGCAGCCAGAAGAAAGCCACTCTTTAAGATAGTCAATATTCAGTAGAGAAAGCAATAGGCAACTGAGAAGCCTTTGAGTTTTGGCACACTGCCATCCTCTCAGATGAGTTCTTATTTGCTTAATTTTCAAATAGCATATGAGTATGGGTCTGGAGATTGCTTAGCCAAGAACTGCTTGCAATCCACAATCAAACCTGAAAGATTTTGGGTTATGTTGTGGGAAGCAATTTAGAACAATGCTAATTTAAAACTTATAGTGTGTATGAAGAATAACAATTTAGGAAAGATACATATCCATTCTGCAGGAGAGGCTTCTCTTAAAATTCACTGATGGTTTTTTGGACAAAAACATCAGCATTTTATGAAGGATGGAGCTCCATGCCATACAGCAGAAAAGAATTGAAAATGTTAAGTTTAAAATAGTATAAAGTGGCTCTCATGGCCAAATCAGTCTCCTAATATGAATCTTATCGAACATTTTTTGGCTATTTTGGCTAGTGAAAAAAGGAGAAAGTCTAGAAAAACTTCAAAAAGAAGATTTGCTTTGTGTTTTCAATGCATCCCTTTTCAATATCCCACAAGAAAAGATCTGATAAATTTAATGCATGAAAAAGCAAAAAACTTTATAATGTGCTAATGGAAAGTTCACCAAATTTAAATTTGCATAATAAAAGGTTCTCATATTGTTTAGATCACCAAATTTAAATTTGCATAATAAAATGTTCTCACATTGTTTAGATCACCAAATTTAAATTTGCATAATAAAATGTTCCCACATTGTTTAGATCACTGAAGAAAGCCTCTTGTTTGAAAATAGAGGTGTTTATTCAATTTTGTTATGTCTCTCTGCACAAACAAGCATGCATGTATTTATACATTTATACACAGTTGCATATACATGCGCATACTCATACATCTACATAAACCTAAAATCTTTTGCTTGGTATATGAGTATAGGAATCGAATATTATGAACTTGATAAAGATTCCTCCTAGTGTTCATTTTCTGCAAACCATTGAATAAAAAGATAGTATTTGCTGCTCAATTAATCTTTTATGGTAACAGAATGCAAATCTTCAGCTGTCTTTTATTAGTACTGAGTGAATGTTTGTTACAATTTTCCATTTTGCCAGAAGCCATAATTGTCTCAAGAGATAATTACCAGTTGTACTTCTCTCAAACACGCCTTGTATTGCGTTATCAATCCAAGAACAATTTCATTTGAATAATAATCACAGTACAAGTAATAATCCCTTCAATAATAATATTAATAGTGATAGGAAGTTCACTGGTGATGATAATAACAGCAGTAATAATAATATTCCTGATAAGGCAAACAATAATAAGCGAAATAATAACAGGTCTGGTTAGTCACCCAATAAAAACTGTCATGTGACCAACATCTTTTGGTTGGATGCTGTGTTAGGGGTGATCAATTAAAAATTGGAAAAAGGGGTGATCACTGAATAAGTTACTTCTCTCGCCTTTTGTTGGGCAGTGATCACTAAAAAAGTTAAAATTAAAAAATTAAAAAAAAAAACAAGCATGAATGCTGATGGACCAAACTAAGGGACCAATTTAGCATAAACTTACATTGCAAATTGAACCCTCCACTAAAAACATATTTATGGGGACAATTTAAAGAAAACCAGCTCCATTAGTGAGGACTGTATGCATGATACATACATGCATAGCCAGCCAGCCAGCCAGCCGGCCAGCCAGACCAACTTAAAAACTGAAGAAACCTATGTTGACAGTTTTGGTGACAGTTTTGGTTGACAGTTTCTAATAATACAATGAAGCATAATAGAAGAAAGAATAAAATTAACCCTAAAAAAAGCTTGTAGGTAATCAATACCTGATTAAAATGCATGAAATGATTGAATTTGTTAATATTTAAATGTTTATTCACATTACTCTCAGAACATAATGAATGGAAAGGTGTAAAGTAAAGCGTCCATCTCTTAAGAGACAACTCCCAATGGAGTATACACCTGGTGATGAAGACCCAGTTTCTGTTACATGCATCAGCTTAGTGATTATTGCAAGTTTCAAGTCTGGTCAAGACCAGGACTTTATTCTTACAAGTATTTATGACCACCCCTTTGGCAGGATGCAAGTCCACCAAAGGGATACCTCCACCCTAATTACACAGCTTAGAGTGTACTCATTTAGCTGCTGTTTTGTGCAGAGAGACATAACAAAAGCTGCTGAATAATAAATAGAATAAAAAGGAACGGAAGAGCACAGGGTGATAGTGGATCGAGTTACAATAGATAAAAAGTGTAAAAAAACAATGATTTTAATGATGAAAGCGGAATGGACAATGGCTGGTCAGCCTCATGACCCCATAATCTAGGAGAGATATAGGAATCTGGAAGTTCTTTAGAGCTCTTGATAAATAGTCAATCTGAATTATGGAGAAGAGAGACAGAAACCACTTAAGATTTCAGCTGATTAATAGACTGGATTTTTAAAAATGTTATTAGGTTTTTAGATTGTTAAAAAAGACAAATTAGAAGAAAAGAAAAGAAAATATAGATGATAGGTTGTAAATGTATTTTTATAAATTACAATGATATGGACTATTAAAACTTTTATTAACTATTATTAACATTGTTCATGATATTAGAGGGATAATGAAATGTAACCAACATCTTTTGGCAGTATGCCGTGTTTGGGGTGAATAATTAAAAAAAATTGGAAAATGGGTGATCAATGAATATGTTGTCGTGTCTACTTTTTTGCATCACTAAAAATTTTCCAAAAGCATATGTGAATGCTGCCTGACACAAACTAAAGGACCAGTTTAGCATAAACTCACATTTTAAATTGAAAAAAAATGAAGTTTTTTCTAGGCATAATGAGGAGTAAATGTTTAAATTTTCAGCCCTCTAGCTCCATTGTACGCATGACAAATACAAGCAAGCCAGCCAACCAGCCAGAATCACTTAAAAACTGAAGAAACCTATGTTGACAGGTGATGGTTTCTAAAAACTTATGTTGACAGTTTTGGTTGACAGTCTCTAATAACCCTCATATTGAATGATGAAAATGTTTCTGAAGCAAGAGTTTGTTTATTGGCTTCTCTGTTAATTTGAGACAGGTGATGAAAAGTGGATACTTTATAACAATGTGAAATGCAAGAGATTGTATGGCAAGCAAAATGAACCAACACTAACCATAATAAATGTCGGTCTTCATCAAAATATGGTGATGCTATGTATCTGGTGGGATTGGAAGGGAGTCCTCTACTATCAGCTTCTTCCAGATAAGCAAATAACTAATTCGAACAAGTACTGCCCCCATTTAGACAAAGGAAGCCAGCAATTTATGAAAAGCATCTGGAATTAGTTAAGAGAAAGGGTATTTTGGGAAAAAATGTTTACAGCCTAGCTGGGAAGTTTTGACTAATCCACCATATTTATCAGACATTGCAACTTTGGATTCTGATTTATTCCGGTCTTTAAAGAATTCTAGTTGGATAAACTCCTTTTTCTCAGGTTCTTTAGATTGTACCAGCTGTGTGTGAGTTTCAGAATCTTCTATATATAACTTCTGCTATTCAGAGACAGCACATACTAATTCTTTCATTTTTTTCTTCAGCATGTTCAACTGCATTTTCTCCAACATTCTCTGTCAAAGTGTCTTCTGTTATATGTTCTGAAACATTCACCAAAACAGTATCATCTAATTCTCTATGATTCTTCTTTTTCTTCCTTTTCTTCTTCTTAGCTGACATTCCCCCAACTTCAGTTGAATTTTCCTTAATCTTATTTCACTGCTCACTGTTGACCTTCTTAAGGGATTCAATGTATTCTTTACACAGTTTTACCTCTTCTGTTTCTGTATCCAATTTAAACTGAACTTGTAATAACTGTGCTGTCTTTTCTTCCAAATTATTTTGCTGGTCTCTAATCTTCTTTTCTAACTTGCCATTGTGGTACTAGACTTGCTTCTGCAGTTGCTCAATTTATTGTGTAAATCATTGTTTTTTGTAGTTAGCAACAACATCTGACAACACCATTGAAAATCAGTTCATATATAGCTACAGGAATGTAACTGTGAAAGATTCCTGAGTCTGCCTGCAAATTTAATCAATTCCTCCCCAGCCATGGCCAAGCTTTCAACAAAATGTCATTGAAATTCATTGGGAACTTTTGGAGATATTGTGTGGACAAACATGAGTGAATACATAAATGTATGAAAAAGAAAAAAGTGAAAAGAATATCTCCAGAAAGTTTTATTGAAATTCATTGAGAAATTTTGGAGATATTGTGTGGACATATATTCCTGGATCTGCTACAAAATGTAATCAATTCTTTGTTAGCCAATGGTTCAGCCTTCCACAAAATGTCATTTGGTGATATTGTTTGGACAAACATACAGACAAACAGAAATGAGTGAATATATATACCTCTTCAAACATTGTTGGCAGAGATGAAAATTATAGTGATGCTGAAAAAGTATTTTTTTTCTCATGTACCTTCTATGTAAAATATTTCAAGAATAATGATTGAAATAATAAAATCATTATCTTTCCAACATCAGGAATAATGATATAGACAAATACAATAATGATAATAACAAGATAATAATAAGAAGGTGATGATGATGCTGCTGATGCTGATGATGCTGATGATGGAAGCAGCAGCAGCACATTTGTCATCTTTTCTTAATTGTTCCCATAAGAAATAATTGTCAGTTTTTATCAGCAATCCTCTTTCTTAATTAACCAATTTTTCATTTCATCTATGTTCTATAACATCTAGCATCTTTTTGATGGCAGCCCAATTGTCAGAGCACTGAGCTGAAAATTACAAGGGCTACAGTCTAATACTGTAAAAACTAGAAAGCACTCAGAGAGCGCCTATCTCTGACAACGTCAGTGTCAAGGGCAGTAATTGTGCATGGATCCACATTTAATCACTTCTCTCATGGCCCATTGCCGAACCTTACACAAAATATCATCAGAATTAATCAAGAACTTTTGAAGATATTGTGTGGATGGACATGAACTTTTGGCGATATTATATGGTGTGGATATATAACTACGATCTAGGGTGGTAATTGTGCATGGATGCACCCCCAAATTTAATCACTTCTTTTGTAGTCTATAGTCCATCCTTTCACAAAGTTTCATTGAAATTCATTGAGAACCTTTAGAGACATTGTGTGGGCAGTCATGAACATATACATAAATGTATGAAAAAACCCTGGAAAATTATCTCTCAATGAAAAGATATTTCCTGGATCCACCCCAAAATCTAATCAACTTTTCCTTACCCAATTGCCCACACTTCCACTCAATTCCATTGAAATACATTGAGTACTTTTGGAGATATTTTGTGGACAGACAGAAAGACAGAAAAAATGGACCCAACTGAACACATATATCTCCCCAACATCATTGGCAGAGGTAATAAGGAGAATTAGCTACTTATTGAGGAAATATTAGGCTTCAGAAATAAATTAGGAGGGCTATTTAACTTAGAAAAGCAAGTAGCTCAGGGAGATTTGTGTTCATGCTTTTCTAAAAAAAATAATCTGTAATTAGTACCAGTAGTCATTTACTGAAACTTTTAAATATTCCGTTGGTTTCTTTCTTTGATGACACATTAGGTTATTTACAACTTCTGTGTTAGTATAGATACATACTTATGTTTAAATATGTCATTATATACTTATGCACTTGTCGGTATAAACCTATATTCATACATACAAAGTCAGTATACATACAAACGCATATGAAAGCATATGTGTTCAGCACACACAGATATAGCAGTTAGGGTATAAGTTACAGAAGCTATTTTTGGTCATGTTCTATATTTCACTCGTCAGAGTTGATTATAGATCTTGATGTGAGATGCTTTCCTCTGAATACTGACCAGTCCAATACTTTGACCTCTGGTCACTGGCCTGACTGGGGAATCAGAAAATGATGTGAGATTTTGTGACAGATGAGACCTAAGAGAGATGCTGAGTTGAGAAAGAAAGTTGATTGGTTAATAACTTTTTTCAATAGACCAATAGACAGAGTGATATTTTTATCAAGATAATGGAAGTCATTTTTCTCCATATAGGACATCAATCGTCATTTTAGGGATTGAGGTTTACAAATATATTATTATGAAGGAGACATTCAAGTGGTAGAAATGGGAGGGGGGTAAGCAGAGGTACAGCATATATCTACTTTTCAATTCCAGGTGTTTTTGTATGTTCAGTGTCTACTAATGGAGACATTACCATATACCTAGTTCCTAAAACCCACAGCATTGTCCTCACTCTTTTGTGCAGATCTACTATTATAGTTTGCTAAGGAAATGATTAAATCAAGATGAAAAGTACTACAGTCCACCCTTATCCGCAGTTTTGATATATTTGTTTAATAAATCCTATTCATGATATTATGGGTTACATCAGTGGTTCTTAACCTTTTTTCTCCAGCACCCCTATCAGATATTTGCGCAGGATGGCGCCTTCTAGATTACAATTGGTAAATGGCCATTGATGTTCAATGAAACATGCAATGAAGTTATAAGTATCTATTTATAGTGTTATAGTTTGCACTTACAAATAGGAAATTAAACAAATTAGAATGATTGTTCAATTTAATCTTTAAACAATTAGGAGATAAACATCTGTTATAGACATCTGATAGTTTGGAATAAAACAGCTTTCCTGTGCTTGATGAGATTTTGATCATTTATCAACATCAGGTTCAATATTTGATATACAGTCTTAAGTTTCCTCTTTTACTTATTTGCAAATATTTCATTGCTTGGTTAGCAATTGCATGACTGTGCCAAATCCTGAATGATGATTTTACTGCTTAAAAAGTCACCTGTTATTCCCAGTTACTTTTTCAAAAGGGTGAAGAGAGCTGTCCGAAAACATCAGAACTGCTATCATCACAAAATATAAGACCTTTAAAGTGTCCCAGGCCGCATCCAGAGACATTGATAGTTCTGTTTCAACAGATCGCTACATTATTATGAGGTTTGCTAAGCATGCAACTGTCAAGAACCTCCCTGGACGTGGCAGGGGGGGAGAGAAGTCGATGAGAGAAATCTATCAAGTTTGGTGCAAACTGTAACAAAAACATCACAATGACATCCAAAGAGCTGGAGGCTGACCTGGAAAAATCTCGAGTCATGCTTTCAATGTGTTCCATACACTAAACCAAGAATTGCTTTATGGGTGAAAAAAAAAAGAAGGAATTAGAAGGAAGGATTGAACATTAGCAAAAAAAAGGTCAAACTACAATCTTTTTTGGCAGACAAATGACAATAGAGCTTTTTGGCAATGCACACCAGCAATTTGTTTATTCCTCCCTGAAAACGCCTCAAGGCGCGATAAAAAAGAAATGGTTCTTCCCTGACAACGCCTCAAAGTGTGCTGAAAAAAATGCTTTACTTCCCTGAACCCGTCTACAGTCGGGATATGTAGCATTTGTTAAATCGACTCTGATTAGTCATATTAGTGGTCTCTAGGGGATCCCTTAGAATCTCAATCAATCAAAATGAAGCTTACGAATCTATATGGGGACACTTTTAACCTAGTTCTGTCTTGTTTTATCTATTAACGATAAACGAAAAGGACGGAAATTTCAAATCTCTATCGCTACACATAGTATTCTAAAATGGATTCTAGTAACTTTAGTGCTTCGGAATTTGTGGGATTTTCGCATGGAACTGTACAAACTGCTCGAATCTTCATCATAATTTGAGTGACTCCGCCACTGCGAAATTGAAAATTATGATCTTTTAAACAATGGAAGTAGTGATAACTCACTTGCAGAATATAAACATTGAGGAGTTTACGGACATTCCTGTATCAGCTACAAAATTACCTGATAAGCAGTTTATAGATAATAATTTATTATTATTGAAAATAAACAACAAGTTGTTTTTTTTAAATGATAAAGATTGGTAAAAAAGATGAACTAAAAAAAATGTTCCCTGGCATAATTGATTACTGAATGTAAATAAACAACAACATTTTTTTAAAAATATTGATTAAAAAATTTAAAATCATGACAATGCCAATCAATCAATAATATCTTTTTCAAATAACTTGTTGCTGGTTTTATTTCACCGGACTTAGAAGTGATACATTGGGAATAATCACTGAAAATTTAGTAAGTATACATTTAATATTAAAAGAGATATAGCAATTTATTTACTGCCCATTGTATTTTTTGGTTCAGCAACACTCAACAGGCTGTTTGTTAGATTAGTTTCTGGGAATAAGGCACATTGTTAGACGAAGGGAGTCAGGCAGGCAGGGAACTTATCAAATTTGTCTCTTAGGGATGGAACAAAGCTCATGAGGAAAAGAACACACTACTTAAAATTAAGCATGATGGAGGATCCATAATGTTGTGGGGTTGCTTTGATGCCTCTCGTATTGGAGGTCTTGGCAGTATCGAAGGAATAATAAAATCAAAGGATTACCATGGGACTTTAAAGAGAAATGTACTACCCAGTGTAAGAAAACTTGGCCCAAAGATCATGGGTTCTCCAGCACGATAAAAACCCAAAGCACACAAAAATGGATGAAAGGAAAGGGGAAAATTGACTGTCCTAAACTGACCAGCAATGAGTCCTGATCTCAATCCCATTGAAAATCTTTGGAAAGAACTGAAACCCCTAACTAATAGGTGCAAAAAGCTTATAGATTGCTACAAGAAATGTTTGGAGGCAGTCATCATTGCCAAAGGGTGTGCAACAACGTATTAACGAAAGGTGTCCAGGTCATATATTCTATTTCTTCTTTGAAATTACTACATGTAAGTTAAAAAAATACTGTTGTTCTTTTGGCTAAATTACTTTGGACTTCCTATTAAAATATTCTGATGATACAAAATTAGTACATTTCATTTATTTCTGAAGATGTTGAACAGATTATACAAAAAATGCAAGGGTACCAATAATGTTGGCTAAAACTGTGAAATTTTTAACTATTTCAACATTTATAAGTATACACAATGAAAAAAACACCTGGTGTTGTAAAACTTTCTGTGTCCTGAGGAAAACATGCAAAATTGTATGTTATTCATAAATCTT
>VCCN01000784.1:1160880-1172209 GCA_006491835.1 Architeuthis dux | reverse complement strand
GGCCACATTAGTAACATTAATAGTGTCTAACATTACAATCTCCAGGGTAATGTTGCAGAAGCATCTAATGCAAACATGACATTAGTTTTCCTGTGTTTTAACTCCCATTCTCCCAATAGAGTCATAAACATTAAACTTTAATATAAGAGATAGTAATTTATTTCACGTTTGACCACTAGATAATCACAAATACCCCAACTACACAAGTTGGCAGTTTTGATAAAGAAGATACCTATGATAGGGTCGGCTCTGCTCATTCTTTTGAATGGACTAGAGAATTGCAACCATAGATTAAATTCTTTGATTGGATTAATCTGTTACTAGATTCTCAAACAGGAGAAGCACAAAGCTGTTCCATTTGTGTTCAGATGTATCATTGCAGGCTCTGAAGAATTTAATTAATATATCAGTGCTTGCTTTCATCAAGTTAGAAATGTTCTTCTATCCGTAAAGATTATTCAAAGATTAATGCTTGGATACTAAAATAAATGAAACTGTTTCCTTCCATTTCCAAACTTGGCAAAACGATGACCCAGAGATCGTTGGAGAAAGAAAATTAAGATAGGTTTTAAAAAAAAATCAAACCCTCCAATAAAAATACTGATTTTATTGTGGATTTGCCTGTTTAATTAGAAACTGTCAACCAAAACTGTAACCAAAACTAGCAACATAGAGAATTGCAACCATAGATTAAATTCTCAGACGGGGGAAGCAAAACGCTGTTCCATATGTGGCAGCCATACTTTATGAAAAAAATGAATCTTTACTTTAACCGGTTCGCTGCTACGAAGGAGAAAACTCATCTTAGCAAGTCGTCAGGACGAGGTAATACATGAAGTCTGTTCAGCTCTGTCAGATTGTAAGCACTGCTGAATTTCATCAATATATGAGTCGTTGCTTTCATCAAGTTAGAAATGCCCCCTCTTTTAACCGGAGTGAGAGGGTAGAAAAGAAAGTTAGGTAGTTTAATAAGAGAGTAGGGCAGAAAAGGGAGTTAGGTAGCTTACCAAGTTAGGAAGTTTACTGAGCGGGTAGGAAGATTTTTGCATATGAATCTAATCCATGTTTATATTTAGATAAAACCATAAACGGGCAACACAGATTGAAACAGATAAGCGAATGAATGAGAAGATACAGGAAAAGGGTGAGAGAATAGCTGAGGCATGAGATAATGGATAATCTTAGTTGTCAACACCCATGAAATTTTCATGGGTTCAGCTAGTTATTGCTTTATTTGTTTTACCAGTACATTTTCAAATAAGCAGCAATCATCTGCAAAGTGCAGATTATGTCCCCTGATGTTCCATACAACTCAGTTGTAAATCCTAAGATACAAAAAAAATAAGTTGGATAGTATTTTACATTTTAATTATTTCAATCATTCCAATGAAAATAAATATCCTTCTTAATATGCACTTTAAAGGCTCTCTTGGTTAACACAGGTTAAACCTTATCTCATAACCAATAACTTCTGGCAGGAAACAACTAGTGTAAAGGTAGGTATTGTCATGTATGTCAGTTCTAAATTAAAGTAAATGTAAACTAAACAGGTTTAATTTAGAGTTCACGAAGAAGCCTTTAAACTTGGCCAAAACTTTCAAATCCCCACACCCTTAATCATGAGCTTTTAAAATCCACAATATGCAGGACTCTGATTATAGATTGCATACATCTTTTTATGTAATGATTCTTTTGCAATTGCATTAAGTTTCATTGTTATCATAATTAACTTATCAATAATCAATCACTTCTGATGTATATTCATATCATTTTATATCTGTATCTTTTAGGTGGAGAGTTTGTCTGTTTATTTTAGATGTTTTAAAGTTCTCCCTAAACTAATTATACCTAAGTTTGGCAGATTCTAATTTCTGAAACACAGATTGATCTTAGTGTGATTGAATGTAGCCTTCATCATCATTAAGGCACATATTCTACTATTTTTGTTATCTTATAAGGAGATGTTAAACTTTGAAATTTGCTTCATTTTGTATAAATACATAATTTTTTAGAAGCAAATTGCATATTTCCTCCCAAAAAGCAAAGCAAAATTGACATATTTTAACTTTAAATGACAATTTTATATTTACCATAGCTGGAATGAGAAAAATGGAGCTAAATACAAAGTGTTTGGTGCAACTTTTATCATCTACAAATTAGTATAGAATAGGGTGATTTATAAGGAGAAGATATAATCACCTGAAATATACATGAGCTCATGGGTGTCCACTGGGAGGTGGGGTGGGCAAATGGGGCATCCCTCCTTGGATCAGGCCATCTCACCTAGGGTAAGGGGGTTTGAGAATTGGAACCTAATAGCCAAAAAAAGATAATGGTGCTGTACAATTGTTTTATGTAACTCCAATTTAATTTAACCATATACAAAGATGGTATTATTCTTCGCTGGTAAGTAACAGGGTTGCTGCTAAGATATATTCCAAATACCCCCCACTTCCAGAAATATCCCCCAGATGCCCATGCATGAGCTCAAGGCAGCTGAGCTAGAATATTGGAGAATTTGCTAAATAATATGACAAGGAACATGACAGCTTTTTAAAGTCAGCAAGTGTGACGATTTCTCAAGTTTGCCAAAGACACTAATTGTAGAAATGTTAAATATGTGCATGAAAGACATTTTTAGTCTTCTTTTTCTCACAAATCTCTGTCATTAATTGGCTGTTGGCTTCTAGAGCTCTCTATGGTTTTAGATAGAAAAGAAATTGTAAGATCCAAAACTAATTAGCTTGGAAACTAGGATAGGCCTGTAAACCTTGATTCACTGACTGGTCAGGTCTCAATTGGTTTTTATCACAAGTGGGTTACCATATAAAAGTGGTGAGTAAGGAAGGGGAGTGGGTACCTGTAAAAATTTATTTAAACTTATCATGAGTTCTGTAAATAGTCTATAAATAATTGGCTTTAGGAAGGTCGTCTTGGTGCAAAAATATTCTAGAAAAGTACATGATCAGTGTAGCAGAAAACTAAAGTCTTGGGAGAACCATCTTAAACAAATAGGTAAGTCTTGATTGCTTATATTTGAATTTTGATAATCAGTGTGCAACACAATTTTTGTTCCTGGGTAGTGAGTGTAGTATTATATTCTAATTGCTTATATGTAAAAAAGATAGAAAATGACTACAATTCCCTTCAAACTTTGTTTATTTGACCAGGACAGTGATATCTTGAAATTTACCTATTTCCAATTGTACAATGGGAGAATTTGCTTATTTTTATTCACCTTATTTTTAAAAACTCACCTTTTTTCAGAAAAACAACAACATATGGATCTAAATTAACATGTATTTACACTAATGTTAAACAAAAGTGATCTCAAAAGATTGAGAAGTAAGTAGTTTTTCGAGATTTATGATTGTACAGTAATTCACTTTCACAAACCAGATCCAAAAATATAATTTTCCATTATGTTCCTGTTATATGTTCCTTGGTAGTGGCATTCAAAGTCCAGTATATTCTAGTGGAAACACTCGACTTGCTCCCTCAAATATGCTCCCATGTTCTCCTTGAATTTATCAAGATGAGTGTCAAGGATATGGACTTTGAGGGACACCCTGTATCCCATTTTACCATAGTTCTTCACCATAGTCTCAACCAGCTCCACATGGTTTTCAGTCTTGTGATTGCCCTGGAAGCCTCAAACCACTGTGACAAAGCTGTACCAAGCTGCTTTCTCCTTCCTAATTAGCTTCTTGAGTAAGGTTGTTATAATGACAGATATTAACAGATTTAAAAATGCAACAAAAGACGTACTCACACATTTCCAATTTATTCATACATTTACAATGCTGCACTCAATGCCACATGCGTCTTCTCGATCTCCTAAAGCCAATATGTCTTCCCCCAACCACAAGGGTGTAAACAGTGGCGCCTTTCTGGAAGTCGATAAGTGCTCCTCTGCCTAAGGGGAATAACTCATTACATACAATGAGAATACTTAGTTAACACCTTGCACTCCAGGATCTCCTTTATCTGTTGTCCAAAGAAGACACTGGTTTTGACCTTTGCCTCAGTACACAGTGGCATCCTCTGCTAAGATGCGTAAGGCATATAAGGCATATTTTGGCTTGCTTATTGGGGATCAAAACAAATTCTGGGCACTTCACTTCACCTGCAGAATAACAGAGTCAAGACCTACATTATCAGCAGCATCTTGTCTCTACTAATATAGTTTAAATCTGGGCTTCTCAAACTTTTTTCATTCATTTTGATGAGGCATTTTCTTTTGCGACCCCCCCCCATTCATTGTTATGCATAGTCGTAACCTAATAGTAACTAAAGATAGAAACAAATAAAGACCAAAAAAAATTGTCAAAAATTGCAACGTATTTATAATCTATAAATGATCTATGTTTTATATCAAAAATGAAATTTAAAAAAAAAAAATTAATGAATAGCATCGAATCATTTTACAATAAGCATCAGACGTAGTACAATTCTGTATGGAGATAATTTTAAAAAACAACTTTACTTAGTTATACCGTGAAAAGACTTTGGTGTCCAGAACATTGGTATTTTGTAACTTAACTATTTTGCCTCAGTATGACGAGTACAGCTGGGAATACAGCAGGGAGACATTGAAGACTTTATGATGGTGGCTTTCCTTGATGGGGCTCTAAGGCTGTTTTACCGTTTCTCATTATATCTTTGCCTTTGGGACAGCAGGGGCACCTTGGCACACTACCAAAGGTGGGACTGGCCACAGCCAACTGAATTCTATGTGGGGATAAACAACGTAATGTGGGAGCCACTGGTTGAACCCCAGAAGGTGTTGATGCCACCACTCCACATAAAATTAGGCCTCATGAAACAATTTATCACAGCTCAAGATTAGGAATTTGCAGCCTTAAAGTACCTTCGCTAAGCTGTCTGTGACAAAATAGTTAAATTACAAAATATCAATGTTCTGATCACAAAAGCAAATTTGAAGGGAATAATAGCCATTTTCTATACTTTTTAGACATAATCAATCAGAAAATAACACTTATTACGCAGGAACAAAGAAAAAGTAAAAAAAAAATAAAATAGCATAGTGTTATACATTGATTCTTTCAGACTAATTTCCTTGTCTTTGTTGTCTTTATGACAATGTTTTGGCCACTGTACTGTCTGTCCTTCCTCAGTTTCCTGCCATGTTTGGGAATGTAGATTGAAACCTTTTATTTGATCCATGGGGCTATGTTCTCATTCCTTACATATCATATCCACTAACAGAACAACATCTTGCCTAAGAAATTCAGATAAAATTGTCAAATACCAGTTGGAAGCTGGAGTTGACTTTGTTTTTCTACAGCAGCAGCAGCAGCAGCAGCAGCAGCAGCAGCAGCAGCAGCAGCAACAATCCTCACCTGATTCAAGGGAGTGAACTCTTCACTGTTTGTCTGTCCCATCACATTAAACCAAACTAATATGTAAAATAAAAATTTCCCTACTGTGATCAGTAGTCAGCTCTCTCACCAACTGAGCAAAACTGACAAGTCTTACACAGCTATGAAAATTAATGATACAAATACACAAGGGCATTCTAATAAATAAATACATTTACACTAAAAAGTATATATTTTAAATAATTGTTTAATTTATTATATATACAATACAAAAGTTGCAGTAATCACCTTCAGTTGGAATAGAAGTAGGAGAGGAGTTTGACCCTGCAATGGCCAGGCTTTGATAATCTAATAGTGATTGATATTTCAGACCTCTTTAATTGTAACAGTCAAGAACTATACATAGGCATTAAACAATTAGTTCTAAGAAGGTCATTTGGCTAAAAACAATTATGCCCTGAAAAGTACATTATAGGCATAGCAGAAACTAAAGAGTAAAAACTAAAAAGAACAGTAGGATTGTAAAGCTTGTATTTTTTTTTTTTACTTACATCTAAAGAATTATATACCAATATATTCAAAGAAAGTTAATTAATGCTTTTCAAAACAAGTTTTTGGAATAGTGTTGTATTCATATCACTGACAAGTTTCTAATTGGTTATTTAAGAAACATAATTACTGAATATGGATAGAAAAATGCAATTTCAAAAAATAACAAAAGAAAATTCTGATAAACAAAAACAATTTTATCTAATTTGGCTGTAGAAGCTAAGTGAGGCACTTGTTTAACTAATCTGTCTTTCTTCATCATTAGGAGAAATAATGTCAGCCGCCCACTGAAAACTTGTAATGTTTGGGTGAAAAACTGTCTGAACATGGATAAGCGAAACAGCTGAACATGGATAAACAAAACTGCTGTATGTCTTTTACTTTAGCTATCACCATTATGTTCCGAGGAATAGCTTAATGGTCTCTGCATTTTGTTTGAGTTATTAATAATAATATATGCATTTACAGAAAGCACCCTTTCTCGGGAACCTCAATACTTAAGTCCCCAAACAAAAGACAAAAGCACTTGAAAACATGTGCAATCAATTGCAGTAAAAATATAAGGCCTATTAAAGAAGAGTAAGAAGAAAGTTATTATTAGGTTGCAAAGAAAGTTTTCAAACATTTTGTGTAGTCAGCAAAATGTTATTACAGTATTCCCCCCTTATGTCTGAGGGATATGTTCCAAGACCCCCAGAGGATGCCTGAAACTGCAGATAGTACTGAATCCTATATATATGTTTTATCCTTTTACTTTTTTTTAATTCATAAATTAGGCACAATAAGTAATTAACAACAATAACTTATAATTAAATAGAACAATTATAGCAATATACTGTAATAAATGTTTTGTGACAGAAGATTCGTTGTTAATATAAATCTTAGCAATTTCAGCATACAATTTATTTATTTCCTTAAATTGAGAACTTTCCAGTTTTCATTTAAAGGAAGCGCTTTACAGCTTTTCTTTGGCATATCTGAATTGCTAGCATCACTACTGTTTCGCTTTGAGTGTTATGAAGTAAAACTTATGAATTGTTTATTTCTAGGGTTGACTGCGGGTAACTGAAAACGTTGAAAGCAAAAACCGTGAATAAAGTGTATTCATAAGAAAAGAAAGAAAGCAAAACGAATAATAATTCAACATAATCATTTTTTTAAATCAATCTTTATTATTATTGGATGAAGTATTGTAACACACCACTTTTTATAAAATTTGACTAGTTTTTACCTTCATCCTAATTTTAGCTGTTTTTGATAATTAATAAGTTGTATAAAAAACAACTAAAATTGGGATGAAGGTCAAATTTTTAAAAAGTAGTATATAATCACTTTTGTTATTTATCCCCTTCCGCTATATCATAGATTTTTTTGTGAGAGAATGACATCAGTTTAGAATCAAAGAAGGTTTACAGGACCATTTTGATATCATCACCACTTCATAAACCCTGATCATGAGCTTGACCAGTTCTCAATAAATAATGCCTTGACATTATCATCAATATATGCAATATTGTATGTCATTGCAAGAGTAACAATCTGGAGGAATACTGCACTACCTTTTGAATAAATATGAACGCTTGAAAGAAATAAAATGGATTTTGAATAACAAAAGTTTGTAGTTTTACAAAGTAAACAGAAATAGGCCACATAACCAATGTCTTTTGGCAGCATGTTGTGTTGGGGATGATCAATTAAAAAATTGGAAAAAGGAGTGATCAATGAATAAGTTTGCCTTTTGTTGGAGGTGATTACTAAAAATGTCTGAATTTTTTAAAAAACAAGCACGCACACTATTGGGAACAAACTAAGTGATCAATTTAACATAAGCTTATATTGCAAACTGAACACCCTCCCCACTAAAAACCTATTTAAGGGGGAATTTAAAAAAAAAGAAGTTTTTTCTGAATATAATAAGGAGTAAATGCTGAAATTTTCAGCCCTCTAGCTCTACTGATACAGCCTGTATGCATGATAGATAGATAAGTAGCAAGCCAGTCAGCCAGACCTGCTTAAAAACTGAAGAAACCTATTTTGACAGTTTTGGTTACAGTTTTGAAAAATATGGAAGGAAAAAGAAGGAAAAAAGAAAAACACCAGAAATAAACTTTTACATTTTTATTAATATTTTACATTCGCTCTCTATGGATTCATTTTTCTTGATTAGAGAATGAAAATAATTAGCTACAGCATATCTTAGAGAAGGAGAAAAAGTAAATTTATAAAGCTGCTTTATGCCTAAATTCTAGATTACTAAAATTTAAATAATGAATCAAGTGAGTTGCAAGGAAGATAACTTATTAAAGCTCATCTGAGTTTTTGTCAAACTCCAAGACAAAGTCAGGAGTTGACTTTACTTTCCTACCATAACAAGAACAAGAACAACTGATAAAATCATTGTTCCCCTACCGTGATTTGAACTCACAACCTAGTGATTGCTATGCTGGTGTTTTACTAACTGAGCTAAATTGACAAGTCTCAAATATTAAGGAAAATTTATCATCTTTAATATATATACAATACAAAGGTAATCATCTTCAGTCGGAATAGAAGTAGATTTTTACCGAGCAGCAGTTAGTCTTGTTTTTTTAATTATTATACAAGAAAGCATGTTTTGCACAATTGCATTTAAAGCACTCCTAGGGTACAATGGATTCAGAGAGAAGAGCTACTCACATATGCTAGCCAAGTCAGAATTCAATTTAATTGAAAATCAATCAAGCCAATTGCAGTAAACACATCAATTTAGTAGTTGTTCATGATAATGTGTTTAACTTTGGGCTCTAATCTTCCCCATACACTGGTGCAGAATATTGATTTGTGGCAGGCAAAAGTTTTTGTTAAAAAACAAATTCGAAAATTTTCTTGGTTATGGAAAGGCAAACTAATCAAAATATTTATTCAAATCACACCTAACCAGTTTGCAGCATTTTACACCACAGACTATCAATCTAGCTTTGAAAATAATCAACACTTTTCTAATGAGATCTTCAGGATTTAAAAATGTACACAGGATTCAGGCAGGGTATCATAATTAGATTTTTGCCTCTGAATGAAGAAAATATATTCATTCTGTAAATATTCTGTTTAAGTTCGTCAGGTAAGCCTGGTAAATTTATTTGAATTTGATGGAAGACTCTGTACAACATAAGCCCATGTACAATGTGCACTGGATCAATTCAATCACTAACACTAAGATCCTCAAGTCAGCCAGGGTCACAAACATCAAGGCTATTCTTCAAAAGACTCACCTGCAGGATGGCAAGGATGGAGGACTACTGTCTTCCAAAGACCCTCCTATTCAGAGAACTAGTCTCATGCAGGAGGAGAAGTGGGGTGCCATAGAAGAGATACAAGGACTCCTTAAAAAGGTCCCTCATATCCTGTAGAATCAACTACCATCAGTAGGAAACAGAGGCAGCAGACAGAAAGACATGACAACACAAGATCTTCCAGGCAACCTACCTCGCTGAAGCAAACTGCAAAGCAAGAGCAGAAGAAAAGGCAGCCCGACCTTATTCTGCAACCATTGTGGAAAGGCCTGCCTCTCCAGCATTGGCCCTGCTGCCCACCAGAAGGGCTGCAGCAGATGTGGAAAACGCTCCTAAATCTTTGTGCATGAAGCCAAGCCATTATTATAATGACAACGTAAGTAAAAAAACTCAATGGTGACAACTTCAAGGTGTGCTTCATATTCTGACTATTGTGAATTCATGTGAATGAATGTACTGTGATTCAAAATGTTATTCTTGAACCAGAATTCTCATTTTTGCTATTTTCTTCACAACATTTCAATCATAGAACTCTCTGTTATCACATTAGATGTTATAATTTGCATATAGTAATATTCTTGGGTCTTTAACCAAAATCCCTTAATTCAATGTACTGTTTTCATTACCCCAACCAATCTTTGTCAAACCCAAATCCAATGGTTTAGCTAAAAATTCAACTCTAATGGATGTGCTGTGTAAATACAACAGGTTTTTAATCAATGAGATAGCACATATGCTTTTCTTGAGATGGATGTGTTAATCTAAAAATTACAGGTAAATAAATATGCTTCATCTGTCAAATATTTGACCAGTGGAAAGAATCAGGTGAACTTAACAAGATACACAAGTCATACAGGTTTACTGCAGCCAGTCATCTAATATACTACAACCATCTTCTAACAAGAAAATACTTAAACACTCTGTTTTTAATACATAGAATATCTTTCAGCTTGAATTCCAGTAAAATATTTATGACATTTAAAAAAATTATGTCTATGTTGACTAAGACCACACACAGATATGCTTTGAGCCAAATTTAACTCACCTACTACAAAAAGTCTAACTCTAGGAAAACTAGAAAGCACCGAGAGAGGACATACCTCTGCCAATGCCATACAGTAACTAAAAACTGAATGAAAATCAGTTCATATATAGCTACGATGCAGGGGAGGTAACTGTAAATATTGATTTATGGAAGATTGTCTAAATAGTGCAGTCCACTATGTCCAAATATATGAGTTCATTCAAACTTTTTGGGGATTATGAAAGCTATACATTTTTGAAAACCGTATAGGATAAAATGTGATGTTTCCCCTTGGATGGAATCTATGGAAACTATAAGCTGACTCACCTAGGATGGGTAATTGCTTCTGCATTATCCAGGCTGGAAATGGGGGAGAACTTCAACAAGATTCCATGTTGGGCAGGCTACACACCACTGCTGTCCGACAATCTGCCTGTCACTCAGATTGGAGCACTACCACTCCTTCCAGAGGTGACACGTGAATGACCAACCCTTCTCACCATCATCTCATTTGACATGGCTCTCTATGAAAAGGTCATGCAGTAATTGGATGCCAGGCCTGACTTAAAACGCAGGGTTATCCTGAGACTTGGTGAACTGCATACTGTTATGGCTGTCCTGAGAGCTCTTTGAGCCTCCATAGAGTATTCAGGCATAGATGATGACTGGATAGAAGCTGACATCTATGTTGCAGCAACCACGAGGCAGATCCTCAAGTGCACACACTACAAGTATTCTCTTCGTTCCCATATCTACTCATGTATAGCTTTGTATGAAATGGTACTGGAGGAATTCTGCAAGCAACAGAACAAGTAGAAACGGCCTGCTCTGAGAAGAACAAATCTGCAAAGGCTGAATCTGCCAAGCAAGCCAATGATACCCTTCTAGAAGCCTTGACTAATGCAGAGTTGGTGAAAGCATTCGAGCAGTGAGAAGTACAGAAAGCCAAAATGCTATGTTCAGGTTCATCACAAACTACCTGCACCAAGTGGAGACAATACTGTTCTTTGTGGCCACATCTCACAATGCTGATCTGGCACTCCAACTACAAACTACAGAAGTAATTAGTAAGCTGTTCTTTCCTTTTGACCTGAGTAAATACAAGTGACTCTGGACATGATACATTGCTGATATGAATGACC
>VCCN01000784.1:1113569-1123675 GCA_006491835.1 Architeuthis dux | reverse complement strand
GCAGTGGACTTATAACGGCTGATGATGATGATGATGAACTTAGGCAAGCCATCATGGTGGCACGGAGAAGCAGTCATAAATTTCAAAACTAAAAGCTTGCTACTTTAGCTAAGAATACTCAGTGATATGAAAATATGAAGTTAACAATGCAAGGTTGTTGTTGAAGTGTTTTAGTTTATGAAACTGACTAACACTGGATATCATGTATTTGTCAAGCTTGTTTTGAGTGTATGTGTGTGTATTTTCCCCACATTCAATGTCAAAGGTTGTAAAATATGAAAAACTAGGCAAAGTATTCTCCCTTTATCTGTATATCAAGTATTTGGTTTTGGTCGCGAGATAAAGAGAATGAAACCAAATGAATACAAAAGAATTGAAATCCACCTTGAATGATATTTCAATAATAATTAACAATCATTATGCAGAGGAAAAATTGAAGTAGCATTTAAGAAACAGGATGTTAAAGAACGTTTTACTTAAATCAACTCTATGTCAAAACCATGTGTTGCAAATTTTGTGGTGTGTCCATAAAGAAACCAAGCACGCCAATGAGACGTTTTAGTGTGCTCATGGCTGGAATGTTATGTAGCAGTGACCTTGACTGTTTGCATAAAAAACTGCATCAAGCTATGTTCGTTAGTTTTTGAGCTTCACATGTATAGAGTGTTTGGTGTTTTTTCCCGAATTGAACAATGAAGGATCTTGAAGAGCAACATGTTTATGTGAAATTCTGTTTCTAATTAGGAAAAACTTTTTGGAGACTTTTGCAACAGGCATATGGAGAGGATTGCCTGATCCATATGCAATGCCACGCATGGTACCAGCATTTGATGAGGAATTGTGTTGCCACAAAATTTGTGCTGCATCTGCTGACGGATGAAAAAGTTTTTGGCTAAGCATGACACAACTCTTGTCCCTCAGCTGCACTACTCACCAGATTTGACCCCTACCAACTTTTTTTTTGTTTCCAAAGAAATAGAAGAAAATGCACCATGAGACCTACACACTATTGCTCTATACACCTACCAGAATGAATTCCAGAACTGGAAAAATGCTGGGAACGGTGTATCAATAATGGAGGCAACGATTTTGAAGGAGACAAGACTCATAAAGTTGTAGCTAAAGCAACAAATTTGTTTTTGAAAAAGGTTGGTTTCTTTTTGAACACCTCGTATATGGCAAGCTGAGAAGGAAGAATATTGAGATTAATTAAATGCATAGTCTAATCAAATGATACTTTCATTTCTACCAAGGAGATATTGGGTCAATAGAGTGAATAAAACATGCAGTTATATAATGTGAATAATTAGAACTTCATGCATTAATTAAAATGCAACATGGCAAAAAGAGTCAATGAAATAATTGAAATCTCATTGGACGTGAAAAATGTTCATGAAATGAACTTTCGAAATATTATCAAAAATATTCATAGGAAAATAATTGTCCTGTAATGCAAAAGTTAGAATGTGAAGGAATACTTTAGAAGGTAGGTGTCTCGTTCATGGCAAAAAGTTATATTATCTTTAACCTCCACATAGATGGGTTTTATTCCATGGACCCTTTAAATGAAATATGTAAGGTTTGTATTTTGAGCTGCTATCAGATAGCTATCAACACATGGACATAGTAATAGACAACCAAGTAATTTCAAACATTCTGCCAATCGCCGTAAAAATCTGTGTATGCTTATTATTTTAATTCAGCCCATGTAAACTAATTATATGGTCTATATGCCTATAATTTTGTAGATTTCAAATTGTACAAAACTATGGTATTTGTACACGAGTCAAAAATGTATGAAAAAAATTTAGAATTTTTATAGACACTACAGTAGTATTGAATTTAAAAATATTTTCCCAATTTCAATGTAATTTCCTAAATAACCAGTTGAAAACTCTGTGCATACTGTAGTAGAGATATCAGTAATTCATTCATCTACATTGCTAGAAGTTGATGTAATTCCAAGTAGAGGAATAACAAAATACCTATCCTCTTCACTGCTTTGTAGATTGACTCTATGCAAAGATTTTTAGAAGCCTTTTATGTGTTTTTTCAGGATAGCAATTATTATGGAGAATCTTTATGAATTTATTCAACATGAAGTAAAGCTATTGGCTATATTTCTGAGAAGAGTCAATATCAGTTATTATTTATTTTTTGACTAGTATTTCATTCATTATAATTTCAGTTGCTGTTTTTCTGCAACTCTCAGCCTCTCATTCTACAGTCATGAGTGAGCAATATAGATTGTAAATAAAAAATAGGCTTCTAGCGAGACTGGAACCTACATTCTTTTTCCTTGGGAAGCCTCTCTTAACACAACAGCTGACTTACCAATTAGGCCATAGAGACTTCTGGCTGCAATCATTGAAATCTAACCATATAGCCATTGCTTATCCTCCCTGTCCACCTGTATCAATCCAATCTCATTCTTTATATTGTGTTTCTTTCTACAATGTTTCAGTTGATCAAAAGCTGTTGAATGGATCCCCAAAATATGGTAACAACCAATGCAACACAAAGAATGATTTCAATAATCTGAACAGCTCTTGGAATGATAATAGAAATACAAGAAGGCATCTTTACAGTGTACAATGGATTGGCCAAAACATTGTGGTATCAACAAAAGCAATACAAAGAATAAGTTTAATAGTTCAAACCAGTCTTGGAATGATAATGACTTATCTCAGAATTACAAGAAGGTATCTTTACAGTGTACAATGGATTAGCCAAAACATTGTGGAATAAACAAAAGCAATACAAAGAATGAGTTTAATAGTCCAAACCAGTCTTGGAATGATAATGACTTATCTCAGAATTACAAGAAGGCATCTTTACAGTGTACAATGGATTGGCCAAAACATTATGGTATCAACAAAAGCAATACAAAGAATAAGTTTAATAGTCCAAACCAGTCTTGGAATGAAGTAAAACATTCTTTTATATAAAAAGTATAAACAATTTTGGATTATTATCACATTCTGAAAATAACATTTTAAAGCTTTGTATAGCATGGCTTTTTAAAGATACAGCTATTAGAAACTGTCAACCAAAACTGTCACCAGAATTGTCAAAATAGGTTTCTTCAGTTTTCAAGTTGGTCCGGCTGGCTGGTTGTGTAAGTATCATGTGTACAAGCCACACCAATGGTGGTAGAGGGCTGAAAATTTCAACATTTACTCCTTATTATGTTTTAATTTCCCCCTAAATAGGTTTTTAGTGGGGGTTCAATTTACAATGTAAGTTTATGCTAAATTGATCCCTACTTTGTGCCCATTTGTTTTTTGAAAATTTGAAAAAAGGTGAGAGAAGTAACTTATTCATTTGTAACCCCATTTTTTAATTGATCACCCTCAACACGACATGCTGCCAAAAGATGTTGGCAACATGACAGTTTCAAAGTCATTTACCAAATTTATTGACCTAACAGCTAAGCAACTGACCCATCAACAATTAGTGTATTTGCCAAAAACAAAAATAATAAAAATAAATAAGAAGGTGTGTTTCACATATAAGTATTATATAGGAAACAATTTTACATATCCACCTGAAGATTACATATCCAACTGAAGATTACAAGACAAATGGAACCATTTGGAATAATTTACTGATCATTAATGATTCTTCATCTGAGGCATATTGCTTGCAACCAGACATTTGCATTTTGATGAATAGTTGCATGCAGAAGTTGGTCATTGGATTGCTCGTAAATGTCTACTTGTTTCATCTCATCAGACATTTGGAATGGCTGGAGTGACAGGTAGGTTAAAACGAGCAATTTCAGATCAAATCCAAGTTTCCATGACCTTTGCTAAGAGGTAATGACTTATAGTCAGCTACAGTCAAGAGGAACAGGGAAGACAAAAATAGTAACTGGCAAAAGACAGATTGTTTCCTCTTGTGTTTGGTACTAAATAGCCTGTTTGATGTATCTATAGGCTGACTTCTCCCTAAGATACCTTGTTTAAGATTGTATTTAACGCTGTAGGCTAAAGTTTTCATATTGAGATTGAGATTCCAAGACAATAAGAGACCTACCAGCTACTGTTAATTTGAAAAATATTTAGTTTGTTTAAAAAAAAAAGTGGATGATCTTAGATTTTGGGAAGTGACTATGAAATATTAGAAACTGTCAACATCAACATAGGTTTCTTCAGTTTTTAAGTTGGTCTGGCTGGCTATATATGTATCGCCTGTGCAGGCGACACTAGGAGTAGAGGGTTGAAAATGTAAACATTTACTCCTTATTATATCAAGAAAAAACTTTTTTAAAAGCCCCCCCCACCCCCACCCAATAGGTTTTTATTGGAGGGTTCAATTTACAGTGTACATTTATGCTTAATTGGTCCCTTAATTTGTGTCCGCCAGCATTCATGTTTGTTTTTTGAAAATTGACATTGCTCACATGACAGTTTCTATTGAGTGACTAACCAGACCTGGTTTTTTTGTTTTTTTTTGTCAAATTCTAACAAGACATGAATCCCAAAAGTTTCATTAACTGAGCTAAGTCTTATTATTTGCTTCAAATTGTATCCCTAAGAAGCTGAGACATAGGAATATTCAAGTGATTTCAATACATAAAGGTTTAAAACCAATATAGATGTACAAACTAATTCAAAAACACAATTTGGATAACATTCTTAGCAATTAAAGTACATTTTGTTTTGATATATTATCATCTTGGTATATATTGCTTTGTGAATATAAAGAATATATTGTTTTTCTCAACATTATCACTTAACCTAAATATTAGAATTTCTCCTAAAAGTTTATCTGTCATGACAATTAGGAAAAAGCTTTTCAACCTGCTCTAGGTTTATGGAAAACACTTAGATAACATACAGTCACTAATAAGAATGCATAAATATATATTAATGCAAGTTTGGTTAAAATACGACGCACAAGAGAACATATGTTTGGATTCAATTTATATAAATATCATCCAAACGGTATATCGGATTGAGTGCTTTTGACTGTGCATTCAGTTATTTTCAAGGTCATGAAATCTTATTGTTTGCTCGGTTTAAATAGTGCCAAAATTAATACCATTGGTTAGTTGGCATGCAAGGCAAGTGATGGGCGAATACAATATTTATTAGAAGGGGGTTTCAGATGTTAGTTGTTGAACACATTTAAAACTTCCTGGCCATGACCAAAAGAGATTTTGTCAAGAGTTGGATTTTAAAATTTTATTAGAAGAACTTCCATTATGGCGAGTATTTTTTTTACAGTGGATGTGTTTTATAATGCGTGTGTTGTTAACTAGAATTTGGCGTATGGGAATTTGAAAGGGTGTGTGTTTGTTTAAATGAGTTCGAAAAACACTTAGATCAGAGAGGTGGCAAGTGAGAGTTATATATATTAGAACAGGTCTGGGTAGTCACGCAGTAGAAACTGTCACATGACCAGTGTCTTTTGGCAGCATGCCATGTTGGGGGTGATAAATTGGAAAAAAGGGGTGATCAATGAATAAGTTACTTCTCCTGCCTTTTGTTGGGCCGTGATCACTAATAAAGTTTGAATTTTCAACAAACAAGCATGAATGCTGCCTGACACAAACTAAGGGACCAAATTAGCATAAACTTACATTGCAAATTGAACCCACCCACTAAAAACCCATTTGGGGGGGAATTTTCAAAAAACAAAAATAAAACGTTTTTCTAGACATAATGAGTAAATGTTTACATTTTCAACCCTCTAACTCCATTGGTGCAGGCTGTATGCACAACAAATATATAGCCAGCCAGCCAGAATCACTTGAAAACTGAAGAAACCTATGTTGACAGTTTTGGTGATAGTTTTGGTTGATGATTCTAATATATTTAACAGGGCATCTTGACCATGGAAGGTCATGGTTGAATGTGTGCAGTGCATGTAATCAGGTCACATAATTCATGTAAACATGATTATGTGGCTTGAACCATGAAAACATAAAACAACAAGCCAGTCACAGTATTCAGCAAGTGGAATCAAGAGTAGTCAGATTTGGGCATTGATTCTGCTGCTCTAGTGTGTAGTCTGACGATTTGAAATAAGGAAACCTCATCCCTAGTTCAACCTCTCATTCTCTCTCTCTGAGTTATGATCTTTCTACATCCTACCATTAGATGAAGAAGCTATCAAACCAAAATTATTACAATATATATGAAATCGGAGGCTGGAGTTGACTAACTGTAAACAAACTAATATTTTACTTACAAACATGTTGTTTTTCACCTTTACTAAAGGAAAAGCTTGATTCTGATAACAAATATTTTCAGTCTATCTCTCATTAAAGTTTATCAGATCGGTGCCGCAACTATTGTGCTCTCATTCTGCTACTAAAAATACTAGAATCAGGCTGTCCATTATTATTGAACATAGATGCTAATTTTTAATCTTATAGGCATTTTTGCACCGTAGCCTGTCATTTTGGTTCAGCATTCATCAGTGATTACAAGGTGGAACCTAAAATTAGGTGGACAATTTGATGCAGTGAATTAAAATAGATTTTTTCCCTTGCTGAAAACAGACAAATGGCTTACAAAAGTAGGAATAAAAAATTGGCAAAAATACTGAAAATGCCTTCAGATAGCACCATTTGTGTCTTTTGATTTTCAAAATGTTCCACTTATGTATTTGCCAATAATAATAATTATAGCAGTAAGAAAAATGTGTACCTACATAATGCGTTAATATAATTATGAAAACTTAAAAACCATAAAGAAAAAGATTTGCTAAAACTTTGTATCTAGTGCTTAGTAGATTTTATTAAAATTGGTTGAATTTTCCAAAAGTTTTTCCAAAATTAAAATTGTTGCTTTGTGTAAAAATTCAACTTAATCATATTAAAGGAACACCGCTTACACGCATACCCGATAGGTTATAGAAAATATGTATATATACGTTTGTTTATACATATTGTTTATCTGATAATTTAAAAAAATAAAGGATGAAGGTAACTCACACACACCCACACTGGACAAACACCCTCATCCTTTAGCCTGTTTTCATCTGCTATAACCCTTTTAGCACACCATACTATATTCTGGTAAACAATAAAGTCAACTTATAATGTTAATGGACATATTGTATCAACATAAGTTTTGAAACACAGCTCAACCCAAGAAACTTTCGGGCCCCCTTCACCCTTTGGGCCCTGGTGCGATGCACCAACTGCACCCCCTCTCTGAGGCCCCGGTGGTATATGTCGATTTGTATTAGAAACAAACAGAAATACATTCACAAATATATAAAACATTATCAGTAAAGGATAATACTTTCATTTCAGTGCAATTGACATTATAGCAAAATATATTCCATTTATCTGCACTAAATAGTGCAGATAAATGGAATATATTTTGCTATAATGTCAATTGCAATATTTTCAAAAATTATATTTTAACCACCAAAAAACCACCATGTCTCAGATTGCAATCTTTTTCTCAACCTGGGCAATGCAAGATAACCTTACTATTGATATGTAGATATCACAGGCAAATAGTACACCTAACCAAATTATATTAAAGAGTTTCCGGATGATGCCAACAATTCTTCCACTCTCATATCTTACAAATGCCAAGAGAACCATTATTAGCAATTGTATTCTAATTTTACAATTCTCCATCCAACAATTTATAGAGAATGAAGTTCCATTTAAAACTTTGATGCCACCAAGAAATCACTTGATCTTTGACTCTCCCTCAGGAACTTGGCAATAAAAATAATTCGATGATTGGGTCTTATTTTCACTCACTGTAAAGGCTACTAATTCTTTAGAATAGGAAGTCATTTGCACCTATCACCTAAATCTGATAAATTGATAGAGTCAATCATTCACTTATATTTTATATAAATACCGACATGGTACCTGTCAACTAATTTAAGCTAAAAGCAAAAACATTCTAAATTTTCATTCAAAGTTATAGACAAAAAAAAAAACAAAGACAATTTATTATAAGTCAATCTTTATTATTATTGGATGACGTATTGTAACTCGCCACTTTTTATTAAATTTGAATTGTTTTTACCTTCATCCTAATTTTAGTTGTTTTTATACAACTTATTAATTCAGGCCTTTGTTTCTATGGCAACAAATAACAGAAATAAAGCATGAATGCTGCTGGATACAAACTAAGGGACCAATTTAGCATAAACTTACATTGTAAATTGTCCCCCTACTAAAAACCTATTTAAGGGGGAATTAAAAAAAACAAAAACAATAAACACTGAAGGCTTACTCTTTGAACTTATTATAAGCTTCTAAAATTTCAATCAAAAACTCATTGAACTCAATCATTAAACTCTACCACCATAAGAAAGAAAAGAGAAAAGAGTTAACAGGTTCGGCTCAGAGCCAGTTATTAACTGAATTAGATGCTTGCCATTAGAATAATTATTATTGCTCAATACATTTTGATTATTTTAATGATGAACATACATATATCAATTAACCCATACTGGAAAAATAGTTGTTTCACTGTAAAATTATTTGATCAAAAATTCACAATATATAGTTTTTTAATATTATTAGAAACCGTCAACCAAAACTGTTACCAAAACTGTCAATATAGGTTTCTTGTGTATGTATGTATTGCAGGCCACACCAATGGAGCTAGAGGGCTGAATATTTAAACATTTACTTCTTATTATGTCTAGAAAAACGTTTTTTTTGTGTTTTGAAAATTCTGCCCCAAAATAGGTTTTTAGTAGGGGGATAATTTACAATATAAGTGTATGCTAAATTGGTCCCTTAGTTTGTGTCCGGCAGCATTCATGCTTGTTTTTTTTTGAAAATTCAGACTTTCTTTTAGTGATCACCGCTCAACAAAAGCGAGAGAAGTAACTTATTCATTGATCACCCCTTTTTTCAATTATTTAATTGATCACCTCCAACAAGGCATGCTGCCAAAAGACATTGGTCACAGGATGGTTTCTATTGAGTGACTAACCAGACCCCCCCCATCATCATCATCATCATCATCATCATCATCATCATCATTTTTTTTTTTTTTTTACATGAATGTATCATCAATTAGTAACTGAAAAAGATAATGGAAGTATGATTTCCTATTTCATATATAAAATATTAGGGTGCACCAAAAGTGTATGGATGATTATGACATATATTACAGATTTAAAATGCAAACAAAAGACGTACTCATACAGATCCAATTTACTCATACATTTACAATGACTGCACTCAACACCACGCGCACGTATCTCCTCTCTTAAAACCAATATGTCTTCCCCAGCCATGAGGATGTAAACAGTCTCGCCTTACTGGAAGTTGATGAGCGCTCTCCTGCCTAAGGGGAATAACTCATTACAGACAATGAGAATACTTAGTTAACAGCACTTCCCCTCTTTTCTTTTTTTACTGAGGTGTGCATATAATTCTTCACTCCAAAAAGCTTATTCATGTACACATCTAAAGTGTCAATGCTAATCAGCTGCACCTTTTGTTTCAGATGTTATAATGACGAATACAAGTATTGAGATTCTGGCAATTTTGAGGGATTATTTTAAACTGGGCCTCAAAGCTGCTGAAGCTGCTCACAGAATTTGGGAAGTGAAAGCAATATCTGATCGTACTGCCCAAAATGGTTTAAGCATTTTATGGGTGGTGACTTGTCCTTTGAAATAAAGCCCAGACATGGACAACCATCAGTTATCGATCGTAATAGTTAAAAATGCAAGGTAGAGGAAAACCCAACCACCAGCACTTGAAAACTAAATTCAAAGTGATATTGACAGAAGTTATTTTACTGTAGACAATGCTGGATTATCTTACTTATTAAAGACTAATTCCATTTGCAGATATCCAAAATATACTGAAATAACAGGTATCAAAGGTTTGGTTGGGGGAAAGAGAGTCATGTTTTCTCATTTGATGCCTAAATTAAGAATATTGAATAAATGTTTGGCTATGAAAACAAACAGCATCACTGGTAGTAAATGGCAGCTTAGGCTATGAGCAGGGGAATAAATATGGTGTTTTAATCTCTAGGAAATTTTGAAAAAAGCACTTAGGCTAAATGTATTGTGAAAGGAAATAGGTTTTGTCACTTTGAATAATTAACAATGTGCATACAGGCACACACAAAAACACAAACACAAATCAACAC
>VCCN01000784.1:1096527-1113253 GCA_006491835.1 Architeuthis dux | reverse complement strand
ATCTGCGATTTATAGCACATAATTTTAAAAACTGGTAGTTGAAGGTATCTCAAAAGATTTTCACCAGGAAATCAACAACCTAATTCAAAAATGTAATTAAAATTTAAAAGATTTTCTTCCTAAGTTTTTTCTTGTTTTTGCTAGAAAGAAAAAAGCCCAAATTTTTGTAAAAAAAAAAAATTTTCATTAATTATAGTGTAGAATTAGATATTTATAAAGTCAATATTTAATTTATTTTTCCAACTTGTTTCCACTTTATCTTGAATTTACAACACAAACCTTTTTGTTTACACTTTTTACGCAGTCAACTTTTTAAAAGATCTTCGGTTCTATAGAGTTTACTCAGAGATAATATTTTCAGATTTTTTCCAATCTTTCTTTTGACAAATGACACAAAGATTTTGACGATTAAATTATCTTTAATACACGTTCTCGGCCTTTTTTTCTCCAGTGTCAACTTTCCAGGGAAAATCTTTGGACATTCCTATGTTACGGTTTAGTTAAGAAGGAAGAGAACAATATCAATGAAAGAGAGCATAATAGAAGAAGAATAGAAAGAAAGAGATAACAGATTAAGAAGAGAATAAAAGGAAAGAGAGATGGAAAGGGAAACATATGTGTGAAAAAAGATGTAGGGTAAAGAAAAAAGAAAGGTCAGTGATAAGAGTGAAGAATGAATCCTAAAAAGATGTAGAGTAAAGAAAAAAGAATGGTCAGTGATAAGAATGAAGAATGAATCCTAAAAATTAGAGGGAAAAAGAATAAAAGGAAAAAGGACAAAAAAGAGGAAGTAAAAGAATAAGAACAAACGAGAAAGGAAAAAGAACAAAAGAGAGAAAGAAAATGAACAAAAGAGAGAAAGAAAAGGTCAAAGAGAAATAAAAAAGGAAAAAGGAGAAGAAAAGGAAAAAGAAAAAAGTGATGAGAGAGAGTGAGAAAAAGAAGAAAAGAAAGAGAAAGAAAAGGAAATAAGACAAAAGAGAATAGAATGGAAAAGAACTAAACAGAAGGAAAAAGGGAAACGGAACAAAAGAAGAATGGGGAAAAGAAAAAGAAGATAGGTGGAAAAGTAATATGAGAGAGAGAGAGAGAGAGAGAGAGAGAGAGAGAGAGAGAGAGAGAGAGAGAGAGAGAGAGAGAGAGAGAGAGAGAGAGAGAGAGAGAGAAGAAAAAGAACAAAAAAGAACAAAAAAGAGTATCAACATGAAATGTATGAAAAATGAATATGGAAGAAAGAGCAAAGGTATGGAAAACGTTGCCTGACTAAAGATCAAAACAAGATGAAATATAAGCAAGCCTTCATGCAAATGTCAAGGAAAACATGACTTTTGAATATTTAATTTCTCTCCCATAAGCTCACCACAATCTGGCCAAAATCTAACAAAAGCTTTGCAAGATCAATTCAATGAATCTGATACAGTACAAATAAACTAAACATTGTATGAATTTATCCATTAGGTTGCCTGCACATGTCAAAAATATTTAAAATTCATAACATTTCTACTTGAATAGAAATGGATTCTCTAAGTGATAATTAAAGACTCTGCTCATGCATGCAAACCAATTTATGCTTGCTTATCAATATTTGTTTCCTAGGAGGAAAAACTCATTATAACATCTGGTTATTTTGATAAAGCATTGTCTGTTTCTGATGCTCATAAAAGAATTCACACCATCAGAAATTCTGAAAACTACTCTTTTGTGTAGTTCAAGCTAAATCTGTTCTTTTCCATATAAGAACAATTGAAGAGCTTGGTTTTAAAATGCGATAAGTGCCATTTAAAAAAAAACAAATGCATTTAATTAAATTAAAATTTCAAATTCTGGATTCAAATTTTTTTTTATCTTATTACAACATTTTTATATATGTGCAGTCTATAAGGTTGTAATAAGATAAAATATTCAAATCCAGAATTTTCCAAAATGGCGTTTGTCGTGTTTTGGAACCAAGTTCTTCAACTGTTCTTAGAAACAACTATTAAGATGGAGGAACTAGCATTTCCTAGGCATTTCTTATGAGCATCAAAATTACATCACAATCCCTGAGTTTTTATGTCTTTTAGCAAAAAGTCTTACATTATTGCATAATTCATGGATTATGATTCCCACAGAATTACAGAGTGATTTTCCTAGGTACCTAAGATCTATCCCCCAAACAGTACCTCTCTAATTCACTTAAAACAGAGTCAGGGCATACTAAGATGATGATGCTGATGTTGGTGATGATGTACAAAACCAAAAAAAGTTTTACGTTTAATGTAGGTTTTTTTTAGAAGTGTCTATATTTAATGTAACTGAGTTACATTCCTTGTCATGTGGGTGTATGCATAATTACAGTCTGATAATAACATATTAAACAACCCAAATTTTATAAAGTTATACATTTTAGACTATTTTGGGACCAATTTAAGCAATAAAGTATACTTAAAGTCATTAAATATTCTAAGCTGATTTTAGCAGGAAAAAGTATTTGCTCAATTCTAGACTGCTACTGAACAGAGTAACCAAAGCAGAAAATGAAAACAAGTACAGAATCAGGTAATACAGGCATCCCCAGATATAATGCTGTTCATGATAGTGAGTTTCATGATATAAGGCGGATGGTTTAGTGGATCCCAACATTTTTACATATATAATATATAGAAAACTGTGAATAAAAACAGAATTTCCCTTTGAAACTGTAAGCCCGATATTTTGGGCTGACTGCTATTTTATTACACCCTAAGCCCATTTGATGACAGAGGTGACACAACTCCCATCCCACCCACCACTAAGGAAAATATTTGATTTACACAGCAAAGTAACTGTGAAAATGAAATGAATTAGAAAAAAACATTTCAGTAGTCAATGAACAAAATGTTTCTTTCATTAAATCCTCCCTTTTCCTCACAGATACAGGGGTATCTGAAGGTGCAGCAGCTTATAGATTGAACGGGTTAAGTCATTGATGTAAATATGTATATATTTTATTTTTAAATACTGAAATTTGGTATACTTTTAATATAATGTAGTTATTTTGGTGATATTATTTAATAAAATACAAACATTAAAGAATGCCTTTGTTTATTGTTTGTTTAGTTTTTAAACAAGGGACAATGTTTTTGTTTGCTATTCTTCATCTATTGCCCACCCTTGAATGTTGCCCACACCTCACTTCTCTGCAGTCATTGGAGCTTGGTTGTAACATGGCTGGCTTTCTTTGACTCCAACACATGCATTATAACGGCAGAGGCTTCTACCTTACAATACCTGATATTGATAAATGGCAGTGGCAGCATTATGTCCAACTGCGCCTCACTCTGCAAATTTTAGGAAGATTATTATTTACATTATTTTAAAGATTTTTCAGGGTTCCCTGTAGTTGCAAGGTCTGTGTAGATGGTCACCTATTCAGTACAAACTATGTTTAATGCAGCTTAATTTCAGAAATTAAGTAAGCATCTATCCTTATTACCAGCAGATTCTGATCACAGTTCCTAAGCGAGCACAAATATAAATTATCTCAGTGGCCTTTTAATTCCTCAGGAAAGATAAAAGTGATATTTCTAATCTTTTAAGTATTGAAGATTAAAAAAAAAAAAAAAAAAGGCATGAGCAGAAAGAAACCTTTGAAATCCTGTAGATAAAATTGATATGTGTCGTGTTTTAAGTAGAAAAAAATTAAGCAGACATGGGTAGAAACCTTTCAATCATCAAGATTTAAAAGTCTATTTTTATGTTAATGTAATTCAATTTGAATCTACTGTGTATCAGATCCAGCAGGCCTATGTCACACTACAGGCACTGCCTATAAAGAACTAGTATTTCAAGGGAAATTATGAATCACCACCACCCATATATGCTATATGTTGGGGGTGTAAGATTGGTTTAATGACAGATATTAACAGATTAAAAATGCAAACAGAAGAGGTACTTACAGAGATCCTTTATTCATATAATGACTGTGGTCAACCAAACACGTGTGTCCTTCCGAGCTCTTTCTTCTACTAATGACACAATACAATAATGGCTGCTTGTTGACCAGAACATAAAACAGCGCCTCCTAGTGGAAGTCTTCTATTTAAGGGAATAACTCATGATACTTACTTAACAGCGTTCCCCTCTTTTATTTTTTACCAGGGTGTGCATATCATTTTTTTTTAATAATAAAAATGTTTTTTTTGTTTTAGTCCCACTAAATATATATATAAAAAAAATAAACATCATATTTTTCAACAGATTGTCTTTCATGCTTTCTTGTGTGATTTCTTCTTGATCCATCAATTGGTTACAACACATTGTCTGTCCATCTGTTGACAGCATCTTTAAAGATGACATTCAAGTTCATCTATTTCAGTAGAAGTCAAACTTACATAAAGCGAACGAGCATTCCTTTCTTTTGGTATCATTAATGGCAGCTCGTTGACCAGAACGTAAAACAGCGCCCCTTAGCGGAAATCTTCTGCCTAAGGGGAATAACTATTTAATTAACAGGGGGTGATCAATTAAAAAGTTGGAAAAATGGGTGATTAATGAATAAATTACTTCTCTCGCCTTTTGTTGGGCTGTGATCACTAAAAAGGTCTGAATTTTCAAAAAAACAAGCAGGCACAAACTAGTGACTAAACATAAACTTACATTACATATTGACCCCCACCCCTTCTAGAAATCTATTATGGGGGAAATTTTCTAAAAAAACAAAAAAAAAACATTTCCCTACTCATTGTGTGCCAAAATTTCAAGTTTCTACTATCAACGGTTAGGGTTGGGTGAAGTCCAGATACATAAATACATATAATTTGTCAGAACACATAAATAACCTAAACCCAGCAATATTGTGGGTAGCACTTTTTAATTAATTGAATTGGAATATCACAGTTCCTCATAACAAAGAAGCATTTTCACAACAAGATTGTTACATTTAATTATAAAAAAGGTCTGGTTAGTCACACAATAGAAACTGTCTTGTGACCAACATCTTTTAGCAACATGCCATGTTGGGGGTGATCAATTAAAAAATTGGTAAAAGGGGTGATCAATGAATAAGTTACTTCTCTCACCTTTTGTTGGGCAATGATCACTAAAAATTTCTGTATTTTCAGGAAACAAGCGGTCACTAACTAAACAACTGAACCTCCCCCCACTAAAACCCTATTTAGGGAGGTCATTTTCAAAAAAACAAAACAAATTGTTTTTGCTAGACATAATAAGGAGTGAAGTTTACATTTTCAGTCCTCTAGCTCCAGTGGTTCTGCCTGTATACATGATATATACATAGACAGCCAGCCAGACAGCCAACTTAAACACTGAAGAAACCATAGTCATCATAGGATTCTTCAGTTTTTAAGTGATTCTGGCCGACTGGCTGGCTATGTATGTATATCTAATGCATACAGGCCCCATTAATAGAGCTAGAGGGATGAAATTATTATGACTAAAAATGACAAAAACGTTTTTTTTTTTTAAATTCCCCGCACAAATAAGTTTTATAAGTTTATAAGTTCAATTTACAATGTAAATTTATGCTAAATTGGTCACTTAGTCCGTCAGCATACACGGTTGTTGTTTTTTTTAATTCAAACATTTTTTAGGGATCATGGCCCAACAAATGGTAAGAGAAGTAACTTATTCATTGTGTTATAACCTCTGGATGACAGGAGTTGGCTTGTGCTATTTTTAGAAGCACTTCCTGCTTGTCTAGACAGTTGACCTTGGTGTCAACCTCAGTGTCTCGTATTGCCCATGCTTTTAAGTAAAATCACCAGTCAGAGTCAACTCGTGGACAAGACTGGTCGCAGCTATTTGGCGTCTCCTAAACCAAGCCATATCTAAAGATCAGCTAAATCTTCTAAATGCTAACCATACTCTATTCTATTTTACCACCCTATTGTCTCAACTACTAATCTGTACTAAAGCCACTAACACTTAAGAAGAAACAGATGAACTGAAGAACGGACTGATCACCTTATGTTTCCACATAGAAAAAAAAGGTAGGTTGTCTTTTATATATCTTGGTTGACTTTGTGACTTCCTTCGAAGCCCAAATCATCACACATTGATCACCCCTTTTACCAATTTTTTAATTGATCACCCCCAACATGGCATGATAGTTTCTATTGAGTGACTAAGCAGACCTGTTATTTCAATTTTTATCATGATTTGTCATATTAATATCTTTTTATCATCATCATTATTACTATTATAAGGATGCTTTTCCTCATTTTTTTTATTGCTCTCACTATTATTATAGTCACTAATTTTACCCTTTTATTCTCTGCTCAGACTTTGTTTACAAATTGTTATTGTAGATTTCCAGCGTCTTTAATGATTTATCTGAGCCAAAAGAGTTTTACTGCTTTATTAAACAATCTCATTAACTCGGAGTCAAACACTGATGAAAAAAAAATGAATAATACAGATAATAAAAAAGACAAGAAAAATGGTTTTGTGCAGACATAAGATATAGATTTTAATAAACGGATAATGTTATGATTTATTTGATAGGAGTACCAACCTTACAATATTCAATTTCTTGGCTTCTTGTTTTTCCTTTGCCTTTCATCTTTTTTGCTTCTTTTTCATCTTTTTCCTTCCTTCCTTTTCACACACACACACACACACACACACACCTTATTAATCACCACAACCCACAACAGACCGCTTTAAACACTGTTGCTGGTTTTAGTTAATTACCACTACCCGCAACACACTGGTTAAAACACTGTTGCTGGGTTTAGGTTATTCATGTGGTCTAACATTTGTATCTATTTATGTATCCAGACATCGCCCAACCCTAACCGTTCATAGTAGAAACTGGAAATTTTGCACACACACTCCCCTCAATGAGTAGGGAAAATAACTTTTTTGTCTTTTTGAAAATTTCTCCCCAAAATAGGTTTTTAGTGGGGTGTTCAATATGCAATGTAAGTTTATGCCAAATTGATCCCTTAGTTTGTGTCCAGCAGCATTCTCACTTGTTTTTTTGAAAATTTCGCCTATTTAGTGATCACTGCCCACCACCACTGTTTAATTTACAAGGTAAAAAGAAGCATATATAGGCGGTGGGGATTCATAATTTCCCTTGGGATGCTAGTATTAGTTAATACTGTGAACAAATTCATGGATATATTTGAATTTTTATGAAACGTTTTCTTAAGAAAAAAACAGAATTTGTTTCAGTTGAAGAGTCCATAGTTTCAAATAATGGGTAGGAAGTGATTTTATCAGCAAAATTTTTACCCCTGAGTGGAAGAGTCCAGTGTTACAGACAGAAAAACATAAAAGGTCACATGCTCATTAATTAAGTTAGCACAAGTTGATATCAGACCATCTATACTGGGAAATCCAATGAGGATCGAACCCACTGATAACGGCCAGAAAAAAAATACTGAATTTGTTTACCGAGAAAAGTGCATAGCGGTGAGTAGAAAGTATTTTCTTCAGCAAAATATCACCCCACTCCCGCCTCCCAGTGGAAGATTCCATTGTTACGACCAGTAAACCAAGAAAATCACACTGTTCATTATTAGAATAGATCCCATTTTAATGTTCTGCTCTTGTTTTGCTTTGTCGATCTCAGACCACAGATGGAAATATGTTTGAGAATTGAGAATTAACCTGTTTGCAGCCATGTATATTTTTTAATGTTGTAACTCCTGTGCTGGGTTTTTCTTGTACAAAAATTGATGAAAATAGAAAGTCTTCATTGCATGTTTAAAATGGTTTCATTTACAAAACAACTAATATGTACAACAGAATATCTAATAAATGTAATTTATAAATAAATGCGTTTAAATGAGTATGAAACAGGTCAAATTAGTCACTCAATAGTAACTGTCATGCATGTTGGGGGTGATCAATTAAAAAATTGAAAAAAAAACCAGGTGATCAATGTATAAGTTACTTCTCTCACCTTTTGTTGGATTACTAAAAAAGTCTGAAATTTCAAAAAACAAGTGTGGACACTAGTGTACACAAATTAAGGGACCAATTCAGTCAAAACTTAGATGTCGCAAAACCAATACTTTCTAAACTTGTCTAGTTCATCACGCCATCTTATTTTTTGCCGGCCACAGTTTCGCATATGATCTCTGGGGATCCATGTTGTGAGTCATGCTCTCCAGTGGTTGTCTGACATTCTTGCAACATGACCAGCCCATTGCCATTTGATTTCTAATGGATTCTATGATATCTCTGACTCCTGTTTTTCTCTAATATACTGTGCTGGCTTGTGACCTCTCCATGTAAATTTTCAGACCTCTAGCTCCATTGGTGTAACCTGTACATGCGACACATAGATAGATAGATAGATAACCAGCAAACTACCCAGACCAACTTAAAAACTGAAGAAACCTATGTTGATGTTGATTATGCTGAAATATTTGGCTGACAGTTTCTAATATCTTAAAACATGGATCTACACCGGATCCAGCTTGCCAACGGATTTTGACTGGCCTGCGAGCAAATATGGGGAAAATATGCTTACTATTTATGTTTTAAAGATTCATGGTGTCTTTTTGATAGATTCAAAAGATGCCTTCATTGAAATAAATTGCGACTAAGTTGAGATTTTTGATTACTAATTGGCATTCTTGGTTATGCATAATGATTTTATATCATACATTATTTATTTATTTGAGGCAAGATATAACTAGATGTATTTAAATGGATAATTCCCATATTCCTCTATCTTTTTCATGGCATTTATTTGGTCCGCCGTCCAATTATTAATACGTGATCCGGCCTGCAGAGGTAAAAAAGTTGCCATCCCCTGATCTACACTATGAGCAGATCCATATTTTAAGGCCACATTACATTCTGTACATTTGTATTTACTCACTCACCATTTTGCATTTTGTGAACATACTTTACACTTTCTGGTGGGGTTTTGTCTTTTAGCTGTTGGAGGAATTGTTAGTGAGGAAATGTCTCTCTGTTAGAGGCAGGGGGTTTTCCTCAGATGGTTGACCCCCTGTGGGATGAGCTCGATGGCCATGGTTATCTGCAATTAACTTCCGAATTACATGGATTTGGAAGTCAAGGAGGGACATTTTTTTGCCAAGTTTTTTATACACAATAAAAATATTATACAGATATCCAACATGTGGAAAATACAAGAATAAAATATATATTATCTTGTCCATGGCACTGGACCGAAAACTTGCTAAGATGAGTTATCTTATCTTTAGCAGTGAACTGGTTAATATAACGCTCTCTGACAATGTGTCTGATCTGGCAGGTGCATTTTGAATTTCTTTATACAAGCAAATATTTTTTTCCCTTTTTCTCCAGTTATTCTCTCATATCACTCTTTCTAATGTCAACTTCTTTTCTCTCTTCTCTTTACCCTCTTTTCCTTACTCTTTTCTTCCTCATCTTTCATTCTCATTCTGTTCTTTTCCTTCTTTAATTTCTTTGTATTTTTTGAATGCATTTCTTTCTTTTTCTTTCCTCTCTTTTCCGCTTTGTTTTATTGTCTCTCTATCTGTTTATTTTCGTTCAGTTTTTTAGCTCATTTCTCAGATTCTTTTCTCTTCCTTTTTCTATCTCATTCCTATCTTTTATCATTCTCTTCTTGCTTTTCTTCTTTTTTCCTTCTGCTCTTCTTCTTGTACTCCTTCTTTTTCTTCATTATTCGACTGTTCTTTTTGACTCCTCTTTCAAATTTTCTCCACTTTTAGTTCTCTTCTTTTTAAAACAAAGTGAAAAAGAAAGAAACACTCTCTCTTTTTTCACTTTGATTGCAACTCTTTATTTTCAATGGATTCTCTCCAAAGCATCTTGGACTGAACTTCTTATGCTATTAATCTTCAAGTTGACATTGTCACGCATGGATCATTAAATGATATATTTCAGTGTCAGCACTGGTAAATAGATATTTATTTCAGAGACCAAAATCTCTTTCTGACCACAAAGAACTATTCCATTCACCTGCCACTTAGTGAAATGAAAATTTCTATTTGGTAATATAAGAAGTTCTTTCAATTTATTAAGTAAAAATAAAAGACAATTTAAAAAGAAATTTTGACATTAACTTTGAACAACATATTTACTGTTTTGTTCCACTATTTTTTACCATCGATCAACCAACTTCATAATTCCATCCTCCCAAAACATTTTATCTTTCTCGGCAAAAAGCTATACTAGGAGCTTTTTGTAGTCTTACAAGGAATTGACATTTTTTTCATCAATAGAATTCTCTAAAGACCAGAATAAATTGTAGTCTGAAGGTGAAATACCTGGTGAATACAGTGGATGATTGAAAACTTCCTGGCTAAGCTGTGACAATTTTTGCTTGGTCATCAAGGAACATGTGGTCTAGCATTATCTTGATGGAACATTACTCCCTTTCTTTAATTAATTCCAGACACATTTTGAGTTAAAATCTGTTTACTCAAATTTGACCCATCTTTGTAATCACCAAGAAGAAATGCTGAACAAACTATGTATTCAACAGGAATCTTCTATTCCAGTCTACCTCTTTCTGAAATGCAATAAATATTCAGAATACAATGTTTCTTTTCTAATATGAACCCTTGCATGAACTTCAGCCAAAAGTATTTCATTCAAGGTTGGTTTATTATTTTCTCCCACTATGAACTTACATACTCATATGAGTATATTAACCTCAAGCACTGGTAGTTAGATACTACCAAGACAACGTGAATCTACATTCTCCCATTACTACCAAGACATTCATACATACAAATCATGCTGTATGCAGAATATAGTAGAAAGCTTACGACTAAACTTCCATTCTTTCTAATTCAATGCTAATATGTTATAAATAAATCATTCTGTTAATGTTATGACAGAAAGCCTTGTTTATTTTTCTGCCATTTTATAACCGTTCTGAATACTTAAAAATTGTAAAGAGGTGAGCAATGTATTATAACTTCCTCCTTACAAAATTATGTGTTTTTTATGAGCCCCTGCAGACTATGGCCATTGATTATATTGATTTGGCTTCAATTTTATCCTTTTCATGAATAAATGGTTGTTAAACTTTAGTTTTCATTTGAGCCATTTCCAGCTTTGATTAAAAATTTAATGTTGTACTACAGATATACCTGTATTAGTGCAGTTAATTCATTCCAAGTTTTTACAGACTGTTCAAGGTCTTATTATAATTTAATGTGGTTTTTTTTCAGCGTGGTTACATTAATTTGTACAGCAACACCTTAATTGTATTACATCAAAACCCGCACTAATCAAAACCACACTAATCAAGGTATTCCTGTACTCTTAAGATCTTGTAGGGTTCTTTTATCATCTAAGATTCTCTAAGGATACAGTTATATGCATTTGTTTAATATTACTTTAGATTAATAGCTAAATCATAACATTTCATTGGGTTGCAGTTATGAGCTTTTTAATTATTTAAAATATGAGGTTAATAAAACCACATATCTTAAGTAATAAAAAATGCTCATAACTGACATTAACAAAACATGTCTATACTTGGGACAAGCCATTAACCATCACCTCCATTTACATTGGGGGCAGGGGATAGGTTCTAATCTAATCTAATCTTTATACCTTTGATATACATAAAAAATGAACACCAAAAATTGTTTAAAATTTTTATAAGTCTACATCCAGCAGAACCAATTTTGCAAGGTCAGTGGCAACAATCAGGGTTATGATTTTAGCTATTTCTCAGCTAAATGTGTAGTTTTTATGGCTATTAAGAAGGAACAAATTCTTCTCTACTTGCTAGCAAAGATTTTCACTATATAAATAAATATTTTAGCTTTAGAGATGAAATCTGGCAAATTATGGATGTGTGCTTCGTCTATTTAGTGATTTTTTTTATAGGCTGTATATGCTTATATGTTTAGAGTAAAAAAATTGAGTAAAAGAAAAAAAAACATTTTTATGATTCTTAAATTACACACTCTTAATTTATAAAACAAAAAAATATATGCTCCAAAATAAAATGGGGAAAATTGTTCTGGTAAGGGGTTAAGGGAGATAACTCAATTCACAAAATTGATCTGTTAAGGGGTAAAAGTGATAAAAGATTGTATTATTGAAAAATGAAAAGACAGATATAGGTCTTTGGATGAATAATCAATCCAGAGACAGCTAAGATCTTAGCTGTAGAAGCAGATGGAGGAAGAAAGCACAATGGAAATATACAGATCAATTGTACAATTCACAAACTACCTTTTATCGTCAACTTAACAACAAAATGGTGACAGTGTAATTTCCTGATCAATGCTTCATCTCTTCCCCATGTGGTTCTATTGATCAATTCGGAGGCTTGGTGAATATATCCAGGAGCCATGGAATGTGTCTCTGTAAGTTAATAGAACAAGAAAGTTCCTTTTAGAACTATATGGAACACTGAAAGGCCTGAATCTTTCCTCAGAGTTTGAATATTCATCAGGATCTGATTTTATTAACGGTCACACATCCAAATTTGGTTCTTTGCAGGTTTGTAAATTTGATAATGGTGATAGTCGTATGCTGTCTCATACAGAGTGTCCCAAGAGTAACACCTAATTTGTCCAAAAATTAACGTCAGTTATATCTAAGGGTAACAACTCAGCATGCTAGTAAGCCTAAAATTACCAGTAAAATTGAATACTCTTGATAATTAATCAGACGAGTTGCTTGCCTTAGAACAAGCATTAATTTTGGGACCAATCGGGAATTACTCGGACAACCTATAGATTGTGGATTTTACAGTTAATAGAGAAATGGCTTAGTTTCAATTTGAAGTTTTTCCTCTTTTAAATTAGTAATTTCCAACAGGACATTTCTAGACAACCTAGAGGAGAATTATATTATTTATTAATATAACATTACTAAAAAGTAAGCAAAAACTGATTTTGGAGGACTTTTTGTTGTTTTTTGTAGTCTGTTATGTATAACTGGATTTCATTAATAGCCAACATTGTGTTCATAATGCTATACGACTAGGTAGCATTTGAAAAACCAGGGGATCACCAACTGGCCAAATGATTTTATTTATATTTCTATGTTTTAGAGGATTATATGAAATAAAATATAAAAATATGAATCAAACCAACTACACTTTTTTGTTTGTTAATCAATATTAATTACCTATGAGTAGGTTTTTCAGAGTCACTTTAATCCTTTAGCAAGTGAATATCTTCTATTATCTATACATATAAAAGCCAAATATTCAAATGGGTATGTTTGTTTGTATGGTTTTATGATGGTTGGTTGTCTGTAGTGTCTGCTAGCTGAGATCCTACAACTCATAATGGACTGGTCCAAATGTGATAGATTATACAACAAATAATAGAATTAAAGGGTAGAGAAATGAGACATGCTGTTCCCATATCAAAGAAGTACACCGACCAAATTCAACAGACAATCTGTGTCTGTCAACGCAACACAACAATGTCTTTTCGACTTCCTTTGATGTAGCTGACACAGTGAAGAAGACATTAGGAAGGGAAAGGCAGTTTCTGGTCCAAAACTCACAAAAATGGCCAGAAATGGCCAAATGCAAATACTCTCAGCACAGCAAAAAAAAAAGGAAGTCAAAATGGCTCAAAATTTAAATATGGCCAAACCAAAAAATTCATGGCCAAATGCTTTTTAAAAAGGCCAGATTTGTCAAATTTGGCTATCAACTTTATTTTTTAAGGAAATAAGTTATATTTTTAATAAAATAAGTTTCTTTCTATGACTTTTTTTTCATATCAAACAATGTCAGTAGTGACTTTTCTTAAGTTGAGATTTTCAAAAAAATTAAAATTAGGATACTTGAATTAATAAAAAAATTACCTAATAAAATCGCTTTTGGCTACTTATTGCTGATCCATACATAAAAAACCAGTATATTTTCGACCGGTATATGCTAGTTAAACCATAAAATATATTCTTTTATATGTATCAAAATAGAATATATCATTATCGTGAACCTACTGATCACCAATTGAGGTACATGTAAGATTATGCGGAAAGACACTTTGTATGGAGCTGCTTAACTAATGACTGACCTAGTGATTGATAATCCAACCTAGTCTCGAATCTAGCACTCTGCATAAATACTACTCCCATTCCCCTTCAGCTCTACAGGTGGTGCATGCGTGATCCTTTTCCTTCTCAGCCACTTCCGGTTATGCATTTGTGAACCTTCCATGATGCGACAGGAAATAGCAGATAAAGAATTAATCACTGCTACCCACGACATTGGTTTATTGCTGGGTTTAGGTTATTCTCATTGTCTGATATTTATATGTATCTATGTATCCATCTATGTATCTATGTATCTATGTATCTATCTATGTATCTGGACTTCACCCATCCCTAACTGTTCATAGTAGAAACTTGAAATTTTGCACAGACAATGAGTAGGGAAAATGTTTTTTGAAAATTCCTCCCTAAATTGTATACTTTTTCACACTAAAATAAAATGTTCTAAAAGGTTTTAAAATGTAAAATGTTCTAAAAGTAGTGAAGACATGGTTATTTGAAGACCAAATAATTCAATTTAGTGTTTAGAAAAACACTTAAAACTTTCAGTACAATTCTCTTACTTTACTGCTTTTGTTATTGTTTGTTATGAATAAAATATATTTGTGTTGTTACATTCAATATCTTTGTTCTTGCTTTCAAAGTTGAATAATTAATCACTGCTACACACAACACTGGTTTATTGCTGGGTTTAGGTTATTCATGTGTTCTGACAATTTATATTATCTATCAATGTATCTATCTATGTATCCAGACTTTGCCCAGCCCTTACCGTTCATAGTAGAAACTTGAAATTTTGCACACACATACTCAATAAATAGGTAAAATGTTATTTTTGTTTTTCTAAAAATTCCCCCGCTAAATAGGTTTTTAGAGGTGGGTTCAATATGCAATGTAAGTTTATGCTAAATTGGTCACTAGTTTATGCCCGCTTGTTTTTTTGAAAATTCAGACTTTTTTTAGTGATTACAGCACAACAAAAAGTGAGAAAAGTAACTTATTCATTGATCACCCCCTTTTCCAACTTTTTGATTGATCACCCCTAACACTGCATATATGGGTGTCAGTGATTCATAATTTCCCTTGGAATGCTAGGTATGTATTGTTTCTACCTTACATCTACAGGGGAAATTGTCTTTTCTTTCTTTTTAATGTCAGCATCTTTCTCTATAACAGACTCTTGTCAATTCTTTGTTTGGCTTCAATAAAATTATCTTTACTTCTTAATCCAAACTTCATTGAGTTCATTTTTATTAATATTAAAAAATATCTTTGCATTGTCATGAATCAAATTTATTGTGGACTCCTATTCAATAATTTTAATAAATAAAGTTGTGTGGTCTGAATACAAATCATGATTTTATTTATGTATCTTTTGAATGCTAAAAATGAATATTATCTTTATATATGAAGGAACTGGTTACAATTTCTAAAGAAATTTGTTTTTTTATGGTCAGATTTTGTGTGCAATATTGGGTTTGAGGAAATGTTGCAACAAAAGAATGTATTATTTATGTTTTTCATGCTCATATAACAGTAGTATTAAATGAATTGGCATTTCTTTCTTAATACAGTAATAAGATTTTATGGGAGGTTTTATTCTGTAGAAGTTTCTTGAATAATCTAGGATATTCTGGCTGAGTTGGCCCTCGCATCATCCTTGGAGAATCTTAATGGGAGAAAAGGCCTGAGAGGAATATTTTGGTAGATCAATTCAGATCTTTCCTCCTCCTTTTCACTCTACTCTGGTGAATTAAGCCAGGGAAGAAAAATATAATTTTGAAGACTTGGCACAATCACCGTAGAGTAAGACCAGGGTAGTTAGAAGCAGAAACAAGTCAATCTCAGCTTGTTCTTAATGCTATTGTAGAGTACTTTCTACTCTATGTAACAATATTGTTAATCACCACTACCCAAAACACTGGTTTGTCGCTGGATTTAGGTTATTCATGTGTCCTGGCATTTATATGTATCTATGTACCATCTATGTATCCAGACTCCACCCAGCCCTAACCATTCATAGAAGAAACTTTAAATTTTTGCACAAACACTCCCCTTAATGAGTTTTAAAAATTACCCCCTAAATAGGTTTTTAGAGGGGGGTTCAATATGCAATGTAAATTTATGCTAAATTGGTCACTAGTTTATGCCTGCTTGTTTTTTGAAAATTCAGATAATTTTTTAGTGATTACAGCCCAACAAAAGGTGAAAGGAGTAACTTATTCATTGATCACCCCTTTTCCCAACCTTTTAATTGATCACCCCAAAACAGCATATATGGGTGATTCATAATTTCCCTTTGAATACTAGTTTAGGATAAATTTAGTGTTATTAGACAACTGCAAGCAGAGGCCTAGCTGAGGTGGGGGGGTTAGGTGGTTGTTTGAAATATCCTTCCCCCGGTGCCCCTATAGAGGAGGGCCCCCAAAAGCTTTATAAATAGCAGTTCACCTACTGCATTTCTACTGATAAATTACACTGAATGTCCCCCCCCACACACACACACACATTCTGGAGCCAAGAACCCTGCGCCCCCAAATCTCTAGCTACATATCTGCCTGCAAGGAAATAGATAACAAGATTTCTGTCATTGGGATTTTTGCTTAATACAGTGAGGAATGTATGGAACAGTTATTGCTGGAGGTTATTCTAGACTAATGATCCTTTCAAACTTGGAAGAACCAGCTGCGTTCATTTTGGAAATCTGTTGGAGAGTCAAGTGCTAAGTTGATCGGCAATGAACCCCCAGAAAGAAAATAACAGGTCTGGTTAGTCACTCAATAGAAACCGT
>VCCN01000784.1:1064933-1086616 GCA_006491835.1 Architeuthis dux | reverse complement strand
TCACTAATTTGTATCCGCTTGTTTTCTGAAAATTCAGACTTTTTTAGCAAAATGTGAGAGAGGTAACTTATTCCTTGATCACCCCTTTTTCCAATTTTTGAATTGATCACCCCCAATACAGCATGCTGCCAAAAGGATGTTGGTTACATGAGTATTGAGTGCCTAATCAGACCTGTATATATATCCATTTGGGATAGGATTTTTAGAGAAAATGCAGGGCATTTAGAAGATTTTCCAACTCTGAAGCTGATACTATTGCAAAATATTTGTCTATGTTTTTTTTTAATTGAATCAAACTGTATACAAACAAATATTAGGTGTGTGAAAAGTTCCCAGTCATTTATTTTTAACAAGAGACGAAATACACAATTGAAAACCAGTCTTCTGCTGGGAATGTTGGCACACATTTAATAGAAGGATAAATGAAGAATGCTTAAATGTTAACTCCTCATTTACTCTTCACTTTTTTTCAATATATCTTCTTTTATTTCTATGTCATTGTATTTTATTTTTTAAAAATGTCTTGTAAAAGGACAAAACAAGTTACTACCAGTTAAACTCCTCTTTTTCTATTTATTTTTTATATATTTTGAGAAGGATCATTAACATTCAAATAGTTCTTCGGATGATTGAACTCCTTCTTGTTGTTTGTGTTGTTAACACAACATTTCAGCCGATCCATTCTTCTGGTGTAAAATCAGAAGTTTTTATTTTTAAAGGGGGTAACGCTTATAACATAGGACCCGGCTGTTTCTGTGTCTTTGTCTTGTCGGGTTTGGGTCTGTTGAGCAGCAGAAGCCATATCGGGTTGAACTCTGACTAATGCATTTAGTCGACATGTTGATATGAGCTGCTTCATCCCCTGTAAATGTGGAGAAATGGGCCGCCTCATCAATGTCAGACTTGATGAACAAAAAAAAGAAAAATCCGCTATGGTCGACCACATATGGAGAGAGAAAGGCAATCATCTTCCTCTCTGGGAGGAAGTCCAGATTATTGACAGAAAATGCTGTTAGAAGCAGAGAAAAATCAAAGAAGCTGCTCATATCAACATGTCGATTAAATGCATTAGTCAGACAAGTGCAGAGTTCAACCCAATGTGGCTTCCGCTGCTCAACAGACCCAAACCCAACAAGACAAAGATACAGAAACACCTGGGTCCTACATTATAAGGCTTACCCCCCTTTAAAAATAAAAACTTCTGTTTACTCCATCACACTCGGATTTTACACCTCAAGAAGGCTGAAATGTCGTGTTAAGAACACAAACAACAAGAAGGAGTTCAATCGTCTGAAGAACTATTTGAATACTCTGAAGATAGTATGAATAAAGACCAAAATATGTAACTAATTTTTCTTGCTAATTGATCAAATATTTAATTACCTACAAGTATGTTTTTGGTGTAACCTTCGTAGAATAAAAATACTTGTGCCTCTTTAATAACATCACAGCTTAGGAATTCAAGTGATAAGTGTCTAAAACTTCTCTATCTTGCCAACAGGCCACATAATAGCTTCAACCAATAGTATGATGTTGCAACTATATGCTAGACAAGAGGTAACATTGATGGTAAACCTTTAAAAGAAGCAATAAAATAAAAATTTAAATAAAGATATTATTCATTAAATTGTACAGTAAAAATCAAATTGCTTCGAAAAGTTATTAATGGCCATCATTTTTTCTTTTATGGATTCTCTTTGCTTTTCATAGAATATATTTTTCAGAAATAAAAACGTTCAGCATAATTTTGTCACCAATAAGCAGTCTTCTACAATTTAAATCTTTTATATCTATTTATGCTGTGTATGAGTTTCTTTTATGCTTATCAATAAATGCTTTTAGGTCAGTAATAGCAACTTTTGAAAGATCAATAAAACAATATAATAATTTAATGATATACCATGATTATATACATTGATAATATCTGCAACAAAATAAAAGCTATGGTCAGAAAGAATGACTTCAGTATCTAGTAAACTGTGTTTAATACCACAAAGTACTTGGCAGTTTATTTATTTATTTTAAACATCATTTAAAGTTCAATAACATATGAATTATAAGTCTATGAAGTTCTATAATAATGCTTGTAATATTAGCTGATGAAAATGTTCATTTGGTCAGGAATATGCAGATACCAGTCTGATTGGCCAAAGATAAATAGGAAAATAATACTCTCTTTAAGAAAATTTATTTATTTATTCTTTCAGTGGTGATTACCAAATTTTATTTTGCATACGAGAATTAGGAACAGGAATATAAAAAAAAAAGCTGAAATATAATGATCACTATGTGCCAGAAATGACAATAGATATACAATCAGTCTGTTGGCTGATTAAATACAGTAAACCCTCGCTATAACAAACTAATTAGTTAAAACCGAAAGTTTGTTATACCTGATGGTTGCCCCTCATTCAGTAAATAAGAGTAAGTTTGGTAGTTTACAGCATTTAATGAACATTGTTCGGTAAATCCAAAGGCAGTTCAGTTGCCCATCATTCTATTTTCGACCTTACCTCTTCATGCAAATGAGTAATGTTATGTACAGTTCTATAAAATCTTATCTTATTTATATATAATAAAGATTTGCTTAACCTCTATGTCGCAATGTTTCTCCATGGCAAAGTGGTGTAACAGTTGGAATTGGTGAGCTGAATTCAAACTCTGGCTGTGGCTGTTTATGTTCACTTCACACTAATCCCATTGGGAAAACCACAAATTCATCTCTTCTGTCCCCAGCTAGGGGTAAAATAGCAGGGCTGACTTGGTTTGCTAGCCTTGGGAGGCAACCAGTCCAGAAGAAGGACAGCTCTGAATTCAAAACCATGCTCACCAGAAAATAGTGGCAACAGTTGAGCTCAATCAGCCACTACCTTCTCAAAAACCAACATCACCATACAATCATGATTGGAGGAGTTGGGAAAGGTCTTTGTCCAGCAATGGACCTGAAATGGCTAATGAAGATTGTAATGAAACAAATACTTAATTTAAATAACTAAGCTTTAATTAACTTTAAAATACAACAATGCATCAAGAAGAAGGTACAAACATGTCCAAATTGTATGAGAGTACTCAACAGATGCAATCTCCAGCTCAAGGGATGCAACTACGACCTTGTTAGATTGAATAGCATCTCTTATTCAAAGTTCAAATACAAATGCCATAATTTTCTTAACAAAGATGATGATAAATCTAAAAGTCAGTCTAATTGCAGTAGTCTATTTGCCAGCTTGAGAAAGATTTCAATTAGCTCAATCTGGATGAACCACCTACACACAATCCCCTATTTGTCTTGAGTAATTACTTTTTATTAAGCCTCAGTATTGTGATGACAGATGTCACATCTCTGTTGCTTCACACCAAATCAAAGGATCAAGGTGAATGTACTGAGTGACCAGATGGGATCATGGTGAATGTACTGAGTGACCAGATGGGATCAAAGTGAATGTACTGAGTGACCAGATGGGATCAAGGTGAATGTACTGAGTGACCAGATTGGATCAAGGTGAATGTATTGAGTGACCAGATGGCACCAATTTGAAATGTTCGGCTCTCTCGCTCCATTGGTGCAGCCTGTACATGTGATACATACATAGCCATAGATAAACCACACTGTAGTTATTGCAATAAATGTTTTAAAATAATAGGAATTTCTTTTGTTTATTCCTGTTTTGTGGAAATAGTCAAGTCACCAAGGATCTGTTTCCAGATGGCACCTCTCCATTGCATACAAAAAGAGAAAAATGAAGAAATCACCTTTTTATAGAGAAGATCAAATTGCACAACAGATACAAATTGACAACATATACCGCTGGAAAGCTGATAAAATTCCCTTCCCAATGATATATACCATGTCATCTGTAAAAACATTGGGTTTTCTGGACCCAAACAACTTAGGGAGGTCAAATTGGTGGCCATCTTGGATTTTCAACTAGGATTTTTTGGACTCTTAGTATGGTGTTCTGGAGACTTCATAGAAATGCATTGTGGAGAAGAAAAAAAATTATGTTTTAATTTTTTCCAATTCTGGCCCCGAATTAGGCTAGTTTGCCTGGACTGGGTGAAAGGGTAAAGGTTTTGTTATTACAGTAGCAAATATTAAGAAATGCATACTGATAGCTAAGGCAAAATATGTGGAAACAATTACCTCTAAAAGATTGACACAGAGCTCTTAGTTAATTATTGTTAATGATGAAGTTAGTGATGATGGAGTAGTCAGTAGTCTTAGGATGCAGATACTGCTGGTCAAGACAGTACCAGTGTTCATCTGAGCACTGGGACATATTAGTAAGAGGTAGGAGAAGTACACCTGCAATACGAATATAAAATAAAAGAATATAAAATAAAAGGAAGAACAAGACAGATGAGAAGGAGAAGAGGAAGAAAAGAATAGAAAGAGAAACTAAACAATAGAATAGTCTTTTGGCAGCATACTGTGTTATCAATTAAAAAATTGAACAAAGGGGTGGTCAATGAATAAGTTACTTCTCTTAACTTTTGTTAGGCCATGATCACTAAAACAGTCTGAATTTTTAAAAACAAGCAGGGACACAATTTAGGATAAAATTACATTGCAAATTGAATCCCCCCACTAAAAACCTATTTAGGGCGGGAATTTTCAAAAAACGAAAAAAACATTTTTCAAAAACTTGGTAAAGCGTACCGTCTCTTATGAGACAACTCCCAATGGAGTATGGAGACCCGGTTTCTGTTGCATGCATCAGCTTAGTGATCCTTGCAAGTCCCAAGTCTGGTCGAGACCAGGAATTTATTCCTACAAGTTTTTTATGACCACCCCCTTTGGCAGGATGAGAGTCCACTGAAGGAATACCTCCACCCTAATCACATAGCTTAGAGTATATTCAATTAGCTGTTGAGTACACAGGGAAAGTTGTCCTAATGAAGAGATTTCCACACTCTTCACTCATATCGGGAATCGAACCCAGTACCTTCTGCGTGTGAGGCAGACATGCTAACCATTACACTATACGAGCAGACTTTTCCTAAACATAATAAGGAGTAAATGTTTAAATTTTCAGCCCTCTAGCTCCATTGGTGTATCCTGTATGTCTGAAACATACATAGCCAAGCAGCCAGCTGGACCAACTTGAAAACTGAAGAAACCTATGTTGATAGTTTTGGTGCGTTTTGGTTGATGGTTTCTAATAAAGAGAGGTAAAGGACAAAAGAGAAGGAGTGAGAGTAGAAAAAAGAACAAAAAGAACAAAAAGTGAAAAAGGGAGAAGAAAAATAATTCAAAGAAGGAGAAAAGAAGATAAAAAATATGGAAACCGAATTGAAGAGGAGAGTAAGAAAAATAGAAGATGAGAAGGATAAGTAAAAAGTGAAAGCAGAAGAGAAAAAAAGATTCAGAAAAAAAAATTACTTATAGCTTGCCAAGATGGCTGTCTATGGCCCAAGATAAACCGGTGTGGCATTTTTCTGGAGCGTGTCCAACTCATTTTCTAAAGGAGTTGATTAGTTCTTTTATTAAATGAACATATACCCTGACCTCAGAAAATAGGCTCTCGTTCAAATTTATTATCTTCTATGAGCTGCCCTTCTTCAGCAAAGTAAAGATAATTTAAGTTTATGTGTCTCACCTCTACCATACTGAACATGGCATTAGAGACCTTATGATTTGGGTGAAAGTTTTTACAAATGAGCAAGTTATTCTAAATACAATGAAACTGTCATCATTTTTATAACAAACTCTTTAGTCATTTCAACTTTAGTCATTTTCAAATTGGTTGCTTGCAATTTAAACTAAGATGCAATCTTTTCTGTAGTTTTGAGAAGGGTCATTAACATTCAAATAGTTCGTCGGACAATTGAACTCCTTCTTGTTGTTTGTGTTGTTAACACAATGTTTTGGCCGATCCATTCTACAGCCTTTTTTGGGTGTACTATTTGAATGTGATGGTGGTAAACAGAATTTTATTAATTTCCCCCTTGGAAATTAAAAAACTTCTGTTTACCCCATCACACTCGGATATTACTCCTGAAGAAAGCCGAAGAATGGATCAGCCGAAACGTTGTGTTAACAACACAAACAAGAAGAAGGAGTTTAATCGTCTGAAGAACTATTTGAATAATCTGTGTTCTACAGTGCTACTATCTCCCATTGCATATACAAGGTGCTACCTTAAAGTTTGAATATCTCCGGTTGTGTGACCTTGATGTAACTTGGCAACCAATCAGATGAGAGCTTACTGCACATGTATGAAACTACACTCTCCATTGGTGTTACTCAGTCGGCTGTGAGATGCCATAGAGTGAGCTTGTGTACTGTGTGATCACCGCATTCATAATGACCATATGAGTCAATCTTCAAATCTTGTTCAGGGTTTTTTGTCAAAAATCATACCACCCAGGTCTGTCAGCTCCCCGTAATTTCGGGCTTTTCCCAAAGAGATTTCAGACCCGGGGCAAGATTAAGGTGAATCTGACAAGGCAGCTGATGACAATCCCAAAGAGGATTTTGTTGGGCAGTGATCACTAAAAAGTCTGAATTTAAAAAAAAAAACAAGCATGAATACTGCCAGAAACAAACTAAGGGATCACTTTCGGAAAATCTTGCATTGCAAATTGAATCCCCCCCCCCTCTAAAAACCTATATAGAGGATGAATTTTCAAAAAAAAAAAAAGAATGTTTTCTCTATTCATTAAGGGGAGTGTGTGTGCAAAATTTCAAGTTTCCACTATGAACTCTACTATTACTCTAATCACTATTCATAAGTTATTTTGCACTTGAACTATATTGGTGCAATAATTAATCCTGAATATAAGCCACAGTACAAACATATAAAGAGGCTTTTATTTTACAAAAAAAAGAAGTAAAACTATATTTGCTCTGGCAAATATCTACATATATATGATGGTGGGTGGGTTGGAAAATGGTCATCACACAGTGAAAAATGCTGCAGACTAACATGCATGAATTTCCTTTGCCCATATAAGTAACAACTCAACTGGTTTTATGATGTTGACAAGAGTACTGAGAAAAGAACTTAATGAGATGACTTTGTCATCCTCATAAATTTGACAACTGATACTATTAAAAAAAAGATGGGTTAGCTAGTGCTGATTGTATATACTCCATGCAAGCACATCAAACCCCAGAGAGCATGCCAAGAAAACCCATTTGTTAGTGTTAGTAGATGACTCCCATAAAAAATTGTTTATTAATCACTGCTACCAAAGGTTTAGGTTATTCATGTGTTCACCCATTCATATGTATGTATGTATCTATCTATCTATCTATCTATCTATCTATCTATCTATCTATCTATGTAACTAGACTTCACCCATCCCTAACCGTTCATAGTAGAAAGAATTTAGCACACACACTCCTCTCAATGAGTAGGGAAAACATTTTTTTTTCTTTTGAAAATTACCCCCCAAATAGGTTTTTAGAGGGAGGTTCAATTTTATCTATCTATCCATCTGGACTTTGCCCAACCATACCCCTTCATAGTAGAAATTTTGTACACACACTCCCCTCAATGAGTAGGGAAAATGATTTCTTTTGTTTTTTTGATAATTCCCCTCCAAAAAGGGTTTTAGTTGGGGTTTCAATTTTCAATCTTTTTAATGCCAGCATTATCATTAACTTGTTTTGAGTGTTAGATTTTTCTTTTAAATGCTGATTGCATTCTATTCACAGTCTCTTCAAATTCCAGATTCAGTTTGAACAGAAAAGAAATTGAAGCCACAAAAAATTGACAAAACTCATATCTGCTGTGATAAGAAAATGACTACAGAAAAACTTACAGATATATGGTTATAATATTCTATTTTTTCTAAGCTATATTAGTGCACAAGTTGATAATCCTGAATGTTATAAGTTCTTGATAGCCTAAAAAGCCAAACAAAATATTCATTGTATATCAATACAGGAATACCTTGAATACTGCAGTTTTGATTAGTGCAGGTTTTGATGTAGCACGGTTAAGGTATTGCTGTAAAAATTAATTTAATTAAGCATAAGCTGAGAAAAACACATTAAATTATAATAAGACCTTGAACAGTGCAGTTTTGAATGACACAGATGAATTTTGGAACAAATTAATTCCACTAATCAAGGTATACATAGCAGCATAGGCATATGGGAACTCTTTCCTTAAGAGGGACAAAAGGCTTGATTTGCTCGAAATCTTTCACATTTTTGCCTGAATTGCCCTGATTTGCCCAAAATTTAACACATTTTGCACAAATTGTTGGTGGGGGGGTGACTTGCACCCCTGTCTTGTACACCTATGCATGGCAGCAAGCATTCTTCCTGGGACTAGAGTTTATTTCTGGTAGAGGAATAATTTTTGATTAGACTATGAAAGTGTAGATAGTGCCTATGCATCCCTGTATTGTACAAATATATTTTACTTGAACTTAACAATATTTAAAAATCCATGCTGTTGAATACTTCGTGAATTCATAAATTTATCTTCAGCTGCACTTGTGGTATTCAGCCACAGGTTGTATCTTTACTGCAAGTTAATTGAAGTCGTAGCCCGTAGCTGCATGAATTGTATAAATGTTAATCTTGGTTAACACACTCCAGAACCGGAAGCTTTAAGAATTTGCTATATGCAACACCTGCACTGGATAAAAACCCAGCATGTCATGCACAATTTGTACATCTCATTTTAGATGTGCAAGTTAGAAACCATCAACCAAAACTTTCACTATAACTGTCATCATAGGTTTCTTCAGTTTTCAAGTCAGTCTGGCTGTCTGGCTATGTATGAATACAGACCACAACAAAGGAGCTAGGGGGCTGAGAATTTGAACATTTACTCCTTATTATGTCGATGAAAAATCTACCGTTCTCTTTGTTCGTGCCCAGCTGCATTCATGTTTGTTTTTTGAAAATTCAGACTTTTTAGTGATCACTGCCAACAAAAGGCGAGAGAAGTAACTTATTCATTAATCACCACTTCTTCCAATTTTTTAATTGATCACCCCCAACGTTGGTCACATGAAAGTTTCTATTGAGTGACTATCCAGACCAATTTTCTTAAAGATCAAGATTTTTCCAACATATTTTTAGAGGCTGTGACAACATTTTCAAGATAAATGGTTAAAATAGTTATATAAAATATTCCTTATGACACTGGATTTATAATGATAGAAAAAATTCCCACCAGATCTTACTATAATTTGATTTAGTGTGTTTGTTCACTATCTCCTCCATCACCACCGGTTTCACTACATTCAAACTTAACCAGTATATACATAGGTATTTTTAGTTAGGAAATGTCCTTAACCTGTTCGCTACCAAGGACAAGAGAACTTGTCTCAGCAAGTTGTCAGTCCAGTGCCACAGATGAGACAGCTAAACTTATAATAATGTGCTATTCAGTCTAGTGCCAATGAGGAGATAACTTGTCTTATAATAGTGTGTTATTCTTTCGCAAGATGGCAGCATCTCCTTGTGCAATCAAAAGAAATTTACATATTTACTTTGGTGATATGACAACTAGAGAATGAAAACTTTCTATTTTCATAGATTTTTTACAAGAAAAACCTAGCACGGGAGTTACAACATTAAGAAAATATATTTTGCAGCAATCAGATTAAAAAGGTTTGATGTCAATATTTCAAGCTATTTCCAAATGTTATCTGCTTTAATAATGGGTAATTTCTCAAAATTATGATGATGGCTTCTAAAAGCTTAAGGGATCTGATTTAACTCTACTTAGAATTAAATATTGCACTGAGAAAATAATTATAGACTGAAAAACCATGTCTTTCAGACAGTCTTAGAGTATAAAAGATGAAAATAATTCCCAAAAGCATACTTCCAAGTTATCAATATTTGATGAACAAGGCGTTGATGATTGTATTAATATTATGATCAATTTCCAGGTGTTTTGTATGTTCAATGTCTACTAATGGAGATATTACCATATACCTCATTCCCAAAACCCAGCCTTACCATTTACCTAGATCCCCAAACCAATTTCCATCACTGATTATGATATATCTAAGAATGATGAGAATTAATATTGAAATATTTTCTCTCTTAAAGTGTCTCACATTCTTATTTGTTTATCAGATATTTATTATTTACAAGAATGAGTTTTTTTTCTTTTTTCATTCTTTCAATAAATAATGTTTATTTCTGGTTGCTATTTTTACAACTGGCTGAATAAAAAGATTCACAGAAAAGAACTCTAAACGAGATAAATCAGTCTAACTTCCTTTTGTCATTTCGGTGATATGTAATAATTACAAAGTAACCTCATAGAACAATACTTGAGTCTGAGAGTGTTTTATACCAAAGTTCAGTCTGAGTCATGTAATGATGTTTGCCACATTTGAAATAAGATGTATTTTTCTTTAGCACTCTATAATGAGTATACTAACTGAATCGAAAATGTCCTACAGTTGTTGCTGGTAGTTTGTCATACATACTGGGTGTTACGCAATAAGCATAATATTTCACAATGCTTTTATTGTCAAAATCTCTATGGTACAAAGAAAAGTTATACATTTGGAAATTGAGAAATAAGCAACTTATAAATTGATTCTCTCAAATATAAAAGGGAGAGAAATATTCAGGAAAAGCTTTGGTCATTAAATCTATAATACATATGGATATAAGGAAGCTGCTAAAAACTTAGCCGCCTCATAGAAAATGCATAGCATTGAATTTCAATATATATTGGTTTTGAAATTTTGCATTGAAATAAGTGAAGTATTTTATAGTAAAATATTTAAAAATCAGGTGAATCACCAGAAAGTAATATTTTACTTATTATAGAGGAGTATGTTTGTATATGCATGAAGATTTGTATTCAGTTGTATCCCTATTATAGGATACTAAATACAAAAAGAGTCCATGTATTTGTATTTTCTGAGAACTCATTCCTTCATGGAGTTTAAAAATATCCTTTTTCTTATTAACAGACAAATAAAAGGACATAGATCTTGCATTTCTAATGTCATTTTTCATTATGGCTACTTTTTCTTTCCAAGTCCAATTAAACAAATACTAGTAAAGTGAATTCACTTGTAGGTTTTAATATAAGCTTTAGTAGAAGGACTTGCTTTGCGTGTAGGATAGTTTCATATTTCCTGCACAATCTTCCTATCTCCTTGTACTGGATAAATATCTATACACCATGGGAAAAAAGGTGTCTTCATGATGATGAAGTAAAATCCACTGTAGAAAGTTAATCTGTGGTTCATAAACCTTAGAATTAGTTTTCATTAGAGGAAGATTCTTCAGACAAGAGAAAACAATACAGCTAATTAATGACCTATGCCGAAGAGAGGAGACAGAACAAATGTACTTTTGAGTGAAAATTGTCTTTACATTTTTATCTCTGGAGCCTTCAAAGTCATTGCATTTTCTGACTAAAAAAAAGCAAAGAACCTTAATAAAAAATTATTAAATGAAACATAATTTGATCTTCTTGGTTCTGCTATGCAATACTGGCCTTAAGTTTTATGCTCTACTAATAAACTAAACATATAAAAGCATTCATCACATATTATATAGGCTAGAGTGCAACAGAAAGATTTCACCATAAGATTTGTTCCCATTGGGAACAGAGAAAACATTCAAATGAAGTAGTGACATTTATGTCAGTTCAAATATCTTTTTTGAATCTTTCTGGTATAATTTATATTCCTGCTCTATTTCCTCTCTTTTTTTTTCATATCTTCATTTTTTTTAAAACCCAAATGTCACAAACACAGGTGGAATAGTTCTTCTTATGTGAATCTGAGTAGTAGGGGAAAATGCTAAGATTTCCTACAGGAATCTTCCACATGTCTCCTGTTCTTTGTCATTCCATTCAAACAGTGAAAAAATAAATATCAAGGAATGTTTACATGCTTAAAAAATAACTTTGCCTTTAATAAAAATAAAAAAACAAACAAAAAACAAGTATATATTAGATTAAATATATTATCACCTGTAATATACAGTGAGTGCAAAAAGTATCTGATAATTTCAAAAAGTTTATTTTAACATACTTATACATCTTAAAATAGAAAGAATTTGGACCAAAGATTTCTGATTTTTGTAAATAACTTTTCAATGTTCAATCTTGTTTAAATATTTTTTTGATTTTTGTATTGTTTAATACTTGGTCCAAATTCTATCAATTTTGAAGCTTTATAAGGATGCTAAAATGAAGTTTTTGAAATGTATTGAATACTTTTGCTCTCATTGAATATATCCATGTACAAGGTCTGGAAAGTTTACAGCCATTTTGAATATGTCAAGAACCAGTTGCGTGCCCCTTCATGTAACTTGGCAACCAATCAGAGGGGACCTTACTGCATATGCATGAACAAACACCTTTCCATAGGCTTAATCAGTCGACAGTGAGACGTCATTGATTGTGCGTGTGTAACCGTCGCATTCACAATGGCCCAATATGCCCATTCTTCACTTCTCATTTGGATCACTGCCACTTCTGGCTTTTTAGAGGGAGGAGATTACAGATCATGGAAGAGATTAAAGAAAATGTGACAAGGTATCTGAAGACTTTGCAGACTGTTTTGAAACGTGTAAGAGACACTGGGATAAGTGTATATGGTCTCAAATTTATACATACACTATTTTGTGCAATAAGCATAACATTTCACAATGTCATTCCAATGTATCCTTTGAAGTAGTTAAAAGGAGACACAAACTAGTGATCAATTTAACATAAATTTACTTTGCTAATTGAAACACCTACTAAAATCCTATTATGGGGGAGGGATTTTCAAAAAACAAAAAGAATGTTTGATTTGCCTAAAAAACCCGAATTACATGATTTGCCTGAAATTTTACATGGTTCTGAACAAATTTCACCTATTTGCCTGAAATTTTACACTGTTTCGCTTGAATTAAACTGATTTGCCTGAAAGTTTTACACTGTTTTGCCTGAATTACACTGATTTGCCTGAAATTTTACACGGTTCTTCCCAAATTACACTGATTTGCCTGAAATTTTATATGGTTCTGCCTGAATTAAACGGGTTTGCCTGAAATTTGACATAGTTTTGCCCAAATTACACTGATTTGCCTGAAATTTTACACTGTTTTGCCTATATTCTTTTTTCAATCTAATGTCTTTTTAGATGTGCCAATAAGTTAAGAAAGTAAGGAAAGAAAAAATGGTTGGAAAGAAAGTTGGAAAGTGAAAGTAAGAAAATAAAAAATGAGGTTGGAATAGAAAAGGGGGAAAATTAAGAATGATAGTAAAAAGTGAATAAGAACAAAGCAAAAATGGGAGTTAGAAGAAAAATCAAAGACAAAAGAATTTTAAAGAAGAAAAAATGGAAAGAGGAGGAAAGAAAAAAGGAGTCAGATTGAGGTGAACCTTAATCTGTTTGCTGCCAAGTATATTTTTTAACGTTGTAACTCCTATGCCAGGTTTCTTTTGTAAAAAATTGATGAAAATAGAAAGTTTGCATGATTAAAACGGTTTTATTTTCATACAAATCAACTAATATGTACAACAGAATATCTAATAAACGTAGTATATACATAAAGTTTATTAAAATATTTTAGAAATTTAAACGAGTATGAAATATCTTAAAACATGGATCTACACATAAGGCCAACTTACATTCAATACATTCATATCTACTCTCTCGCCCTTTTGCATTTTGTAAACATACTTTACACTTTCTAGTGGAGTTTTGCCATCTTGTGAAAGAATAATACAATATTGTAAGATGAGTTATCTGATCCATGTGTTAGAAAGTAGCATGGAACCAAACAAGAGAGAGACATTGTGATTGTTAGGTTTTGTTGGCTCAGAGACGCGAGAGAGGAAGTGTCAGTGATACTGGCTAGGTGCCGGCGACTATGATGAGGCTGCAGGTGGTGCTGGGGAGAGAGAGAGACTGGTTGGATATTAGAAGAAGAGCCAGGAATCCAGTTAATTAGGTGAAACAGGAAAGTCAGTGTTAAACTATGAATAATAATAATAGTAGAGACTTCAATATGCAGTGTTTCTCTCAGTTTTTTAGAAAAATCTTTGTCTAACATTTCTGCTTTTTTGTCAAATTCAAACTCTTCTCACCCTCTCAGATCTGTTTTCGGAAGCTGCCCTTGTAACCTTCAATGAGGTCACCTAAAACACAATAGCTTTTTGGCTGATGCAATTACGTTTGCATGCGGCTATGCTACACATGGCACTAAACTGACGACTTTCTAAGAAAAGTTATCTTGTCTGTGGCAGCAAACAGGTTAATGGAAATATAAAAAATGAAAGAACTGAAAGTATAGAGAGTAGGAAGGTGAGCAAGCAAAGAGAGAACTGGTCTTTATACCTTTTTTAAAAAATTTGTTTTCCTTTCTGGCCAACCACATCTTCCCATTCCAATGAAAATAGGAAGCATAAAAGTCAAGAATTTTGGAGAAGCAGTAACTAAGTGGGCATTATATTCTCTGTGAGGGGATATGAGAGGAACTGACATCTTAATCTCTGAGGGATTCACTAGCAGCAGATGCTGCAATGGCCACATTAAACCAAGACTAAAATTGGCCCAGCACAACTAGGGGGTAAGCTTTTCATCCTGTTCATTATACCCTCCCCCAATCTGAACTCAATGATTGAAATTCTCCCTTCTGAAGCCAGTTCAATTAAGCTATATTTCTAAGAGCCATTCAATTTAGTATTATGGAGAGGGCATTGGAAGAACACTGCCAGGAAACCACATTGTCAAAATAAAAGATAGTATATACTTGAATGATGTGTTGGATGGTAAGGAATATAAAATCATCTCTACATATAACATTCTTTGCTGTCTTCATCCTTCAGTTTAATAATTTGGAAACTTAACACACCACAAAGTGTCATGCCATGATACCAAGCTATCATGTCAATTAAACAACTATAAATATCTTTTATCAAAATTGTTTAATTTGATAGAGAATTTGATTCAATTAAATCATCTATAAATGTGGTTGTGTGCCTAAGTTAAACAAAAAATACCATACACACATGTATGTTAGACAGATACACATCAACACACATATGCACACACACACACACACACACACACACACATCTATATTTATTTATGTGTACACAAATTCCTAAATATATTTTGAAAAAGAATCTACCTGATAATCTTAGAAAATTTATAAAGAAAAAGTATAATATAATTTCTAAAAGAAAAGTAGCCATACGTTTTATTGTGGTGTACCTCTGTGCATGTGTATGTAAACTTGGATCAGTGCACAAATATACACCTGCATATGTATACATATATATCTATATCAACAAATATTTATACATATACTCACAAAAAAACCTTTATACGTTCACACAAATGTAACTTGGAACAATATATATATATATACATAAAATTGAAAATGAATTTTAATATGTCAAATAGGATACATATTCAATCCTTTTGAAACCAATTGATCTGTAAAGATTTGTTTGATATGGACCAGTGCAAAGAAGGTCCCAATATTTATTTAATCGAATATTGATCATGGAAATTTTACAGAAGAAATTAATTCACCAGGGTTGATCAAGTTTTGACAGGCATAAGAATTTGTGTACAAGTGTATGCTTATATATGAAGAGATGTACATTCTCCCTTCAATATGATTCATGTGTAACATCTCTAACTGATTTATTTTTATAAACAACTAGACTTTGTAAATAGAGTAAAGTGAAGTAAATGTTTTTTTTTATGAATGACAAAAAATCAACTCTCAATCTATGTGTATGGGTGTGGAGAAGTGAAATGATTAAAGCAGACAACAAGTAGGAGGCAGGTGAAAGGAAGAAAAGAGAGAAAACAAAAAGATAGAGATTAATACAAAACACAGTAAGAAAAGAAATTATTGCAAACTAATTTCTGTGTGGGTTCTGTTATGACCTCTAGACAACAGGAGTCAGCTCGTGCTATTTTTAGAAGCACTTCCTATTGTCTAGACAGTTGACCTTGGGGTCAACCTCAGCATCCCGAGTTTGCCGCGCTTTTAGGCAATACTCACCAGTTAGAATCAACTTGTCAACGAAGCTAGTCACATCTATTTCGGCATCTCCTAAATCAAGCATATCTAAATACAACTGAATCTTCTAAATGCTAACAACACTATATTTTATTTTTCCTCCCTATCTTCTCAATTACTAACCAGTACTAAAAGCCACTAACTAAAGCTAAAACTAAAGAAGAAACAGACGAACTGAAGAACTTGACTAATCACCTTGTATTTCTACATAGAAAAAAAGGTAGGTTCTTTTTCATATATATTGTTTGATTTCATTGACAGGTTCCATTCTATGATGATGTCATTGTCTGCAGTTCTAAAAGCTGGGAAAACCTCATTTACTTTATTTTTCATGTCACATACATCCCAGTAGACTTCTAAAAGTGATCAACCAAACATATATATCCCAGCAGTCATAGAAACCTTGGGATATATTTGTCCCAAGAGTCTCAAAAGTGTTTAAAGAGTTTTCGATGTTAATCCTTTTTGATGTATACTCAGCAATTTTGTAAATGCTTGATTCCTTCCAGGTATGTTGTCCATGCAAAAACAACCCAGTTTCAAATACACACCAACATAGTTGAATGCCTAAGCCTTGCATGTATCATATAAATAGATGTAAGAATCTCTTTCGTTTTCTAGTGAAAAGAAATATTTAAATCATTATTTACCCAAGCAAATATATCTATACAAATGCAAATTTACCTTGCAATCTTCAGTCAGCTGGGTATAAAACCACAAAATCTAAATAACTGTATCTCTCTTCTTTTTCAGCAAAAATAAATATGTAAAACTTTATTTGTTCCAGCAAATATCTACATATATAAAGAGTGGAGGTGGAAAATGCACATCGCACAGTGAAAAATTGCTGGGGAATAACATGCATGAATTTGCCAGAATATCTAATAAACAATGATAGGCTATCTCCATCATAGATTTGACAGCTCAACTGCTTTTATGATAATGGCAAAAAGAAATTAATGAGATGACTTTATCATCCTTATATATTTGACTGGTACTATTAAAAAAAGATGGGGGATTAGCTTGTGTTGATTGCACATACTCCATGCAAGCACATCAAACCCCAGAGAGCATGCTATTGTTTTCAGTGGATGACTCACATAAAACATTGTTTTCTCTTTTGTCTTTGCTGTTTATTGGGTTATTGTGTTTTCATCTTTTCTTAGTTGTGTTTGATTAATTTTCTATTGGGAAGCAGAAAGAAAGCCCAAAGCACACAAAATTAGTTTTTTTCTACCAGAAATCATCATTTCTCTCTAACAGAATCTTGCTTGAGTTGAGGCATCACATAACACCACAATGCAGATCTTGTCTTGCAATCTTAGACTAATATACAAAAATGCAGGCATTTCTGTGAAGTTATTGTAATATGTTTAATGCCAGCATTATCATTAACTTGTTTTGGGTGTTGGAGTTTTCTTTTAAATGCTGATTGCATTCCATTCACAGTCTCTTCAAATTCCAGATTCCGTTTGAACAGAGAAGATATTAAACCCTACACTTTTTGCAGAGTTTTCTGAGCATAAACTTATCAAACACTGCACAGTCTTATCACTCACATCCATTGTGCAAATGCAAAGAAAAAGACTGCAGTTAGGAAAAAGATCTTTTGAAGAAGATAGCTTTAACTTGAAGGAATTTGTTTGTTTTTATTCCATTTGAATCAATAAAACAGAAAATGAGAAAGTAGGAGGCAAGCAAGAGGGAGATGAATAGAGAAACACAGAAGAGAGTATAACAGAATGGATCAGAGAGGAATGGATTCCTGAGGGGAAATGAAAGATAGAGACATGGTGAATGAGAGAGAGATAAAAAGAAAAAGTGAATGATGGAAATAAGGATGAGGGAAAGTAGAGCCAGAAAGAACCTGAAGGTCAAAAGATGGACAGAGAGTTATGAACTGAATAAATAAAAACAAATAAATTGAATTAATAGGCCAGGTAGCCAGCCAGCCAGACAGGCCAACTTGAAAACTTTGACAGTTTTGGTTGACGGTTTCTAATAATACAATGAAGCATAATAGAATAAAGAATACAATTAACCCTAAAAAAAGCTTGTAGGTAATCAATACTTGATTAAAATGCATGAAATGATTGAATTTGTTAATATTTAAATGTTTATTCACATTACTCTCAGAGCATAATGAATGAAAAGGTGTAAAGTAAAGCGCCCATCTCTTAAGAGACAACTCCCAATGGAGTATACACCTGGTGATGAAGACCCAGTTTCTGTTACATGCATCAGCTTAGTGATCCTTGCAAGTTTCAAGTCTGGTCAAGACCAGGACTTTATTCTTACAAGTATTTATGACCACCCCTTTGGCAGGATGCAAGTCCACCAAAAGGGATACCGCCACCCTAATCAAACAGCTTAGAGTGTAATCATTTAGCTGCTGTTTTGTGCAGAGAGACATAACAAAAGCTGTTTTGGTTAACAGTTTCTAATTTGGCAAGTGGCCAAATCAGTAAGGTGTTGTCTATGTCAGATGTGAGTTCAAATATCTGAGTACTTCTTTATTTCCAGTTCAGTTGTAGAATGTGAAAAGACATGAACATTGCAATAAAAAAGCAACACAAATAAGATGAAAAGTCAAAACATTAATGTATAATCTTTATCACTCCCTTTTACTTTAGTTGCCAAACAATCTAATTAGAAATCATCAACCAAAACTGTCAACATTTCTTCAGTTTTTAAGCTGTTCCGGCTGGCTGGCTGTGTATCATGTGTACAGGCCGCACCAATGGAGGTAGAGGGTTGAAATGGCCACCTAGCAAGAAGAGATGAAAATAGATGGGGAAAAGACTAACCGATTGGTGCCCATGGGACAGTAAACGCAGTAGGAAAAGACCAGACACAAGATGGAGGGATCAAATAGAAAAGTTTGCTGGTAAGATGTGTCAGAGGTTAGCACTATCTAGGTCGTCATGGAAGGAGAGGGGAAAGGCTTTTGTCCAGCAGTGGACAGCTGATGATGATGATGATGATGTCTAGAAAAACCTATTTTTTGTTTTCTTAAAATTCACCCTCTACATAAGTTTTTAGTGGTGGGTTCTATTTGCAATGTAAGTTTATCCTAAATTGATCCCTCAGTTTGTGTCATGCTTTTTAGTGATCACTGGCCAACAAAGGGTGAGAGAAGTAACTTATTCATTGATCACCCCTTTTTCCAAATTTTAATTGAACACCCCCCCCCAACATGGTATGCTGCTAAAAGATGTTGGTCACAAGACGGTTTCTATTGATTGACTAACCAGACCTGTATTCTCTCTAACTAATACAGTCATCCCCCATAATATCCTCTCAGGTCATTATTCTACAACTGTTAATAGTAACGATCTGAGTGTTGCAATAAAAAGCAACAGAAAGAAGATGAATAATAACGAAAATGATTCAGCAAAGAATTTTGTCTAATATCTATCTAGATAACCCTTGTCTAATATCTATCTAGATAACCCTTGTCTAATATCTATCTAGATAACCCTTGTCTATAATATCAGGGATGCAAATGGCCAATAAAAGATTATATTTTATTTAATTTTCTTTAAAAAATCTCAATAGAAGATAGTTGTTATATGAAAATTTTAACAACCAAAGACAGAGAAAAAAGGCAAAACATCAATTTTGTCTTTCAAACGTGGACAGAAAACTCATTTATAGGTTCTTCTGTCATTTACCAAGGTCCCCAAACCATTTCTAATCAATAATATCGTCTGATGCAGAAAATGATGCACCAATAAAGCTTTAGAAGATTTCAGTCATAAGTCAATAGGCCAAGTAAATGGAGAGTTTGAGATGGCATCTAAAGTCCTAATCCACAGCTAGCCAATAACATTGACTCAATGAGAGCAAAAATGGGCCATAAGGTTCAAACAGAGCTTTAAATGATTTAACTGACTATACAAGTACATCTCAAAAAATTAGAATATCGTGGAAGATTTCAATATTTTTTGTCAGTTATTTCAGAAAGTGATAAATTGTATATATTTTAGACTCATTACATGTAAACTAAAATGTTTCAAGCATTTTTAAAAAATTTAATTTTGATAATTATGGCCCACGGCTAAAAAAAATAGAAAGAAAAAAACGTATCTCAAAATATTAGAATATTCCATTTTGAGTTTGAGTAAATCACTATTTATGGAGTATAAATACCATGAATCTCTCTGTCTGGTTCAGTACACGCAATCACAATCATGGGAAAGACTGCTGACTTGATAGTTGTCCAGAAGACATTCATTGACACCCTCCACAAGGAGGGTAAGCCGCAGAAGGTCATTGCTGAAAGAGCTGTCTGTTCACAGAGTGCTGTATCAAAGCATATTCGTGGAAAGTTGACTGGATGGGGAAAGTGTGGTAGGAAAAGGTGCACAAGCAAGAGGGATGACCGCAGCCTTGAGAGGATTGTCAAGCAAAGCCGATTCAAGAACTTGGGAGAGCTTCATAAGGAGTGGATTGAAGCTGGAATCAGTGCATCAAGAGCCACCACGCACAGACGTGTCCAGGAAATGGGCAACAAGTGTCGCATTCCTAGTGTCAAGCCACTCCTGAACCAGAGACGATGTCAGAAGCAACTTACCTGAGCTAAGGAGAAAAAGAACCGGACTGTTGCTCACTGGTCCAAAATCCTCTTTTTAGATGAAAGTAAATGTTGCATTTCATTTGGAAATCAAGGTCCCAGAGTCTGGAAGAAGAGTCCAGTGTGAAGTTTCAACAGTCAGTGATGATTTGTGTTGGTCCATTTTATCAAGTCCAAAGTCAATGCAGCCATCTACCAGGAGATTTTAGAGAACATCATGATTCTGTCTGCTGACAAGCTTCATGGAGATGCTGATTTCCTTTTCCAGCAGGACTTGGCACTTTCCCACAGTGCCAAAACTGCTAGTAACTGGTTTGCTGACCATGGCATTACTGTGTTTGATTGGCCAGCCAACTCGCCTGACCTGACCTGATAGAGAATCTATGGGGTATTGTCAAGCAGAAGATGAGAGACAGCAGACCCAACAATACAGATGAGCTGAAGGCTGAAGGCTTCCATAATACCTCAGCAGTGCCACAGGCAGATCACCTCCATGCCATGCCACATTGATGCAGTAATTTGTGCAAAAGGAGCCCCGACCAAGTATTGATTGCATAAATGAACATACTTTTCAGAAGTTTGACATTTCTGTATTATAAATCCTTTTTTTTTTTTATTGATCTTCTGAAATATTCTAATATTTTGAGATAGTGGATTTTTGATTTTCATGAGCTGTAAGCCATAATCATCAAAATTAAAACCCAAAAAGGCTTGAAATATTTCACTTTATGTGTAATGAATCTAGAATATATAAAAGTTTCACTTTTTGAATTAAATTAGGGGAAAGAATGAACTTTTCCATGATATTCTAATTTTTTGAGATGCACCAGCTATTGTAAAATACTTATCAAGCGTGATTCCGGGGCGTGTTCAGGGGTTCTGGATCCCCCTCCCTGCCTGGGCAAAGCACAGTTAAAATTTTTTCTTCAAATATCTAGATGAATACATTTTTATATAAAAACAACCCAAGTAATCCTGAGTGATCATAAATTAAACTTAAAAACAAAAATGTATTATGTTGTTTTTCATCTAATACAAGTCAATTTTATCCTTTATACATTTTTTTATTTATCAGTTCTGTAGTAAATTTCTTTGATTAATTTTTTCACTTTACTTTTTTGTCAA
>VCCN01000784.1:973416-985112 GCA_006491835.1 Architeuthis dux | reverse complement strand
ACTAATGGCTTCAGATCTCAACTCCCTCTATTTTCAAATCTCCGCCCCTTTTAACAGCTACCGGTAATATGATCTCTCCTCCCTCACCCATGACGGGTAGGGGGGCCTCTTTTTGTCACGTACACACAGACACAGAGTGCATTCCATTATACTTCCACCTAAGGGCCATAACTCAAGATACTTACTTAACAAGAGGGATGTATTATTACTTTCATCTTATTTCTGTTACAACTGCCAAATCAACATTCTATGATTGTTAAGTAAGCAGGAATAAAGAATGAGCCTTTGGCAAGATTTGAACTCAATTTTCAATAGCAGTGCCTTACCAAATAGATCAACCAGAAAAAGTCATCTAAATTTAGCCATATAGCTATATTAGAAATCGTCAACCAAAATTGTCAACATAGGTTTCTTCAGATTTCAAGTTGGTCTGGCTGGCTATGTATGTATGTATCATGTGTACAGGCCGCACCACGAGGACCAGGATACAAGGGGGTGGGGGTGGAGATCCTAAAATCCTGAGCATGCTAATGGTGATCGCCTCCCGACTGGCCAAGATATCCTGTCCAACTTCTCCCAGGATGATACCCGAGCATGCCACAAGGACCCCCGAATGCACCTTGCGTCTCTAGAATATTATTATAAATATTAGTATAGTACCCATAAAAAGTGACAGGATTATTTGCATATGGTTCGGCACTTCTACCTAGGATCAAAGTATCTGTGCATTCTTCCAAGGATCAAAGTGTCGCTCTCTGTCCCTCTGTCTAGGATCAGAGTGTGGCGAAGACTTGCCGGTTCAGATATTGAAACGGCTGAGCATCGCTTGCATTTGTATCGGCGAAGGACCCGGATGTGCTGGTGATAGCTCTTTTAAACCAAACTCTTGCCATATACGGGTCTTTCCCCTGCTGTTCTGGCTGATAAGTTTGGGACTTGTATGACGAGCTTAACGAGTGTTGATCTAGGTGAACCGGTGACTGTCTAGGAGGTGTCCCATTCAAGTTTTTGTTCCGGCGTTGGAGCTTTTTAGCTACCCAGTGACTGTGTCAGTGTTTTCCCAACCCGTTTTTTTGTGCAGCATTTGACGTGCACTTTAAATCTACACAGAGTGTAGTATCTGTGCATTCTATCTGGGATCAAAATGTCACTTTCCCGGAGAGTATTATCTGTGCTCTTGTAGCAGTTAAAAATTAACCTTAATTTAATTTTTGTAAAAAAATGTCACTGTTCATTAGTAACTAAAATGAGAATTCAAACACCTTCCTTCAGATTTTGAACAACCCAACTTACACAGTTTTTAGATCAAATAGATAGACATTTACTGGCCAAGTTATACCAAGATATCTTTCAATATAAGCTCACACATAGTGAACAAATATTAAAAAGAAACACAGAATTAGCCATTTTTATGAAAAGCCTGCTCAACCATCTCTGCTTACTCTTACATATGCTTCTTTCCTATAAATAGAAAGACCAACAGTTGATTTCGCTCATTCTTTCCTTGCCATATGCATGGAGAAATGATTCCTCTCCATTATCAGAGGTAAAATCTCTTTTCAACCTTGAAGCTAAAATCTAATGGTGCAGATTTCAATCTTCTTTCTTCCAGCGTGCACTAATTCTATCATTTTAATATATGCAAAAAAAATAATTGTGGCATATCTTTTGTTTCTGCATTCAACATGCTAGAAATTGTCACCAAAGCTATCACCAAAACTGTCAAAATAGGTTTCTTCAGTTTTTGAATCAGCTGGCTGGCTATGTATGTATGTATGTATATATGTATGTATGTATGTATGTATGCATGCGGCCAAATAGCGTTGGATACACTGATTCTTGTAAGATCACTGAAGTTAAGTGACGACGAGCCTGGTCATTACTCAGATGGGTGACCCTCTGAGAATACCAAGTGTACTGCAATAGGATTGTTCTGCGGCCATCTCAGCCTATGCTTAGCTGCCGATTAACATAACATCTTGCCAAGCTAAGACTGGAGTGTGCACCCGGTCCTTTCTCACGCATGTGCTGCTCCATGGAGGACACATGAAAGTGTGCTCTCTTAGGAGCCGCCATACTCATATCGAGTGGCAATGATCAACATGGTATGTATCATGTGTACAGGCCGCACCAATGGAGCTAGAGGGCTGAAGATTTGAACATCTACTCCTTATTATGTCTAGAAAAAACATTTTTTTTTAAAAGAAATTCTCCCAAATAGGTTTTTAGCGAGGGGTTCAATTTACAATGTAGGTTTATGTTAAACTGATCCTTTAGTTTGTGTCAGCTTGTTTTTTTGTTGAAAATTCAGACTTCTTTTAGTGATCACTGCCCAACAAAAGATGAGAGAAGTAACTTATTCATTGATCACCCCTTTTTCCAATTTTTTAATCACCCCCAACATGGCATGGTGCCAAATGACGGTTTCTATTGAGTGACTAACCAGACCTGTTTGTATTTCCTACTATTGAATGCTCTCTATTGTTATGTAATTAAATGCAAGACAGTTTAATTGGAATTCCTTACAAACTGCTAGCAAATAAAAGAGATATATTTTTGTTTATAACTCATATAAGAAATTGTGGAAATCAAAGATATTAATGCAAAGTGAATACAGTCAGAGACTGATTATGATAAATAAAACCACCTTATAAGAATCCATCTCTGATTTTATCAGCTCATAGAAATTCATGAGTTCCTTAATTTACTAATTGTCATAAGATAAAGCATTGGAACTTTTTTTTCCAGCCTGTGTGTCTGGAATGTCCCAAGAAAAGGCTGGGAAATGACTTTTCATGATGTGTGGTGGTGATGGTATCTGACCAGCAATTAAGGCTAATTAACACTGTTGAAGGACAAATAAAGGAGAGAAAAGTGGAGACTGCCTGATAAGCTATACAGACAAATAAAAAATAATCAGTAGATAGATAGATAGATATGGATGTTTTTCCTAGGAGAAATCTCTTCCAGAGCACTCTTGTCCTTACACGCACAAGCTGTTCTTTATCAGGCTGGTGTTTTGGAACCAGAACTGAACAAACAAGATAGAGATAGACAGAGTAAAGTAGAAAAAGTGGGAAGAAAGAAACAGATCTTGAGAAAGAAGAAATAAACACAGAGAAAGAAAGAGGGTAGGAGTATAGAGACAGCGGGAAAGTAACCGATTGAAAACAGAATAATTGTTGATTTTCATATGTACGAGAGTGTTTTTCGTGTTGGAAGGTGAATGTGTTTATTATTATGAGTTTAAGTTTGAAATCCACGCATTTGTAAACCATGCTGTCATGGTCACAATCACACACACACACACACATACAAAAAGACTGACCCACCTTTTCTCTTTAGACAATCTTGCTTTCTCACGTTGAGGACTTATTCACGTTTTGAAATGCTTGCTGCAGAGAATGAATAAGAGTTATAATATTTTTCTCTGTCATGTTTACAGTGGGGGTTAAGGAAATATATAAACACGGTACGCAATGTTTTTCATCCACAAGTATTTTCTTGGCTGTATTTATATCCCTAGAAGTTACCTTCAAAAGGTTTTTTCAACAAACATGATGCATCTCTCACAGAAGACTTTTCCTGGTGACTCCTTGACCAGAGATTCTGTTATACCTTCAGACTTTCAATGCACACCAACAATTTGACCAAGTAGTACCAAAGAAGTACCAAAACTGTTGTTTGATACCACAGAGAAAGATTACAGTGTTCAATTTGATAGCCATGGTAATGAAACAGAATATACAGAATTATTAACATATGTCAATGAGTAAATTTTATTAGAAGCCGTCAACCAAAACTGTCAACATAGGTTTCTTAAGTTTTTAAGTTGGTCTGACTGGCTGGCTATGTATGTATGTATCATGCATACAGACCCCACCAATGGAGCTAGAGGGCTGCAAATTTAAACATTTACTCTTTATTATGTCTACAAAAAACATTTCTTTTGTTTTTTGAAGACCCAATTTCCAATCCAAGTTCATGTTAAATTGGTCCCTTAGTTTGTGTCCAGCAGTCATCACGCTAGTTTTTTGAAAATTCAGACTTACAGCATGCTGCCAAAAGACATTGGTTATTTGACAGTTTCTATTGAGTGACTAACCAGACCTGTTTTAATCTATTGCTTTGTATGTTTATATTGGCCTAATATTTCATTTATGCATTAATGACTTCTTTAATCTGTATTTTTCAATAATTGTGATTATTCATCCATTTGCATCTGCTTTTATCTACTTCCATCTATTCCCATCAATATTCATTTTGTGCATCCACCCCTATTTATCCAAATTTGTTTTGATCTATATTATAATTCCATGTATCAATTCTGTAGTTCACAAGCTAGACGTAAAATTCATTGAGCGAATCTGGTTGTAACTGTGTGCTTCACAAATTTGACTTTTGCCAGATCAAGTTAAGCTGAGTTGAGTAAATATCTATTTATTAGTATTGAAGGCAATGAATAGTGAATTACAACACACATCTATTCAAGAAAATTCCTGATAATATTATGCAGTTTATTTTTAAAGGTTCTCAACCAATATCTTCAGTAGATATTGGCTCATAAGGCAAACTCTCTGAGTCTGTTGTTGTAACCTAGATCCTAAATGTTTGGATAGCCAATAAGACAAACTCTTTGATTCTATTGTTGTGAATTAGATGCTAAGTGGTAGGACTCAAAAGAAATGTGTAATTTCCCCAAGGCATCTGATTCTGGTTTAAAGCCTTATGGAACCTATTATTTTATTACACAGGTTTCTTGTGCCCATTTATATCTAATTATTTATCCATCTTATTCCTGGTAACCTACTTATCTTCATAATTCTCATGTCTTCTAATTCATCATATCTTCAGTTTATTTGCTTTGCATTTTATATGCCATGGCAGATGGCCAACTGGCAAGAAAAACAAGAACTAAACTGACAACCAGATTTCCTACTTTTAATATTTATTTCTTAAGCTTATCCAATCAAAACATTTTCCAAAATACACCCTCTTTACATTAAATGTTTGTAAGCAGGGGCATAGATGAGGAGGGGGGGGCCCCTAAAAGCTTTATGAATAGTAGTTCACCTACTGCAATAACAAATCTCACTAAATGTTGGAGGGGCCCCTCGAGAAGCAAAGCCCCCCTCCCAACTAGGGCCTTCAAGTCTCTATCTGTATCACTGCCTCTACTCAACAAACTCATAGTGTGACCAAAAAAGAGTCATGGCTGGCGTGATCAAAGGTCAACTGTCATATTTGGTTCTTGACCTTTTTGGCTAGGATCAATTATGTGATTAGGGTGAATCATGTCACAACTGAAACATTGCCTGACACCTTTGCAGCACAGGCTGTGGGGACTAGGTAATTTTTACTTTTAACCACATGTATTGGGCCCAAAATTGAACTTAACCATGTATTTTATTTTCCCTTTGGTGAGGCAAAAATATCATCTCATATTTGGTAACATAATGTAATTAAAGGAAAACATGTCACATCCCTTTTCCTTACCTTTAAGTGTGGTCAGAAGTGATCAGGCAATTTGAAATAAGGAAACCTTATCCCTTGTTCAACCTCTCTTACTCTTTTTATCTTATGTCCAAATAAAATGAGAGCTATCAAACGCTAGCAAATCACTGACTGTTGCTTTATATTACATTTGGTATGGGACCAACAAACCTGTTTATTACAATGTATACATAATATTTATCACAACTACATTTAAAATGAGTCAATAAAAAATAAAATGAATAAAGAAAATAGGGAATGAAAGAAACAACTGGAATAAAATACTTTTTATAAATTTGTTTGATTTCTTTTAAACTAAACAAAAACAAATTTTTGGGTATGAAATTCTGTCAATCAGAAAAACTGATTTCAAACACAATATTTTCAGAGATTCTAATACAGTCATTGCTGGTACAATTGTGTCAGTTCTAGATGCTAATATTTTTTTGCATCTGTGAGGAAAATGTCTAGACATATACAGAAGGCAATTTGTTAGTTCTATGTCCTGGGAATTCTTTAGCAAAGAAATTTAGGAGTATAAAAGTGTTATTTTTTACTTGGTTAGAGCCATTGAAAAGGTGATAATGAAACTGCTAATATAAATAGGGAAGGAAAAGTAAAGTAGGGAAAAATCAAAAAGGTGGAAAGGAAGAAAGGAAATGGTGGGGGGGAAGAAGAGGGAGAAAGGAAAGAATGAGAAGGAAGAAGAATAAGAAGGGGAAAAGTTAGATTAAGAAAAGACTGAGGAAAAAGAAAGAGAGGGGGAAATTTGTGAAAAAAGAAGACAGGAAAAAAAGAGAGACAGGCAATGGAAAGATGAAAAGGCAGAGAAGGGTGAGTGGGGAAGAAAAAAGGAAAATAGAGAAAAAGAAAGAGAGTAAAGGATGATGCAAGAAGCAGAAAGAAAAAAAGGGTGAATCAGAAGAGGGGAGACAGAATTGAGAGGAAAAAAGAAGAGTGATGAAAAATAAAGAAACAGAAGAGTGAAGAGGGAAAGAAAGAAAGCACAAAGAAAGAAGGGTGGAAAAAAGAGAAAAAGAGGAAGTAGAGATGCGTTGAAAAGAATAAAGATGGAAAGAGAAAAAGAAAGAAAGAAAAAGAGACAAAGAGAAAGAAAAAACAAAAAAGGAATTCAAAAGTTGGACAAAGGGGTGATCAATGAATTTACTTCTCTTGCCTTTTCTTGGACTGTGATCACTAAAAAAGGTCTGAATTTTCAAAAAGCAAGCAGGCACAAACTAATGACCAATTTAGCATAAACTTATATTGCATATTGAACCCCCATTAAAAACCTATTTAGGTGGGGTGGGGATTTTCAAAAAACAAAAAAACATTTTCCCTACTCCCAACTCGTTGATGGGAGTGTGTGTGCAAAATTTCAAGTTTCTACTATGAATGGTTAGGGCTGGGTGATGTCCAGATACATAGATAGATACATAGATACATATAAATGTCAGAACACATGAATAACCAAAACCCAGCAATAAACCAGTGTTGTGGGTAGCAGTTATTAATAAGAGGAAGAAGTGGGTAGAAATAGTTGAGAGAAAAGAAGAAGAGTGATGACAAAGAAAGAAAGAAAGCACAAAGAAAGAAGGATGGGAAAAAGAGGATGTAGAGAGGAGCTGAAACGAATAAAGACAGAAAGAGAAAAAGAAAGAAAGAATGAGACAAAGGGAAAAGAAAAAAGTAAAAAGGAGAAATCAAAATAATAAAAATCAAAAGAAAAGTGCAAGAGTATTTTCTATCCTAATGGAATTCCTAAATAATTTTTTAACCCTTGTGAGACTCCTGGGACATATATATCCTGAAGATATATATATATATATGTCTTGTAGATCTCTTTTAGAGGTCTACTGGGATATATATGTCATGAAAAATAAAAATAAATAAGATTTTCTAGGCTTTTACTACTGCAGACAATGACGTCATCATAGAATGAAACCCACGCAGAAATTAGTTCACATTACAGAACTGAACAGGAAAGACGTGTGGGCGAACTGATCTGCTGATTTTGATTGAGATAATTTTTGTCAGAAATCGGAGACAAAATATTGCATACTGTAGTAAAAATACAAACAATCTTTTTGAGAGATGACTGTGGTTGCATAAGAGAGGAATAGTAAATTTGATTCGTAGAACGGTTGCTGAACATGAAAAAACAAAGAATAAGAATACAAATGAACCAAAAAAAAAAAAGAATCAGTGATCAAAACATGGCTGTAAAGTTGAAATGTTGATGTAGAGAACACATATGTGGTTGCTAGTCAGGAAAAAAATTGTTAATATTCTTTTTTTACTGAAGAGTTCTGATCCTCAAAAATAGTAATGTTAACAATTAACAATGATTTGGCACATTGCGAAGGGAGAAAAATCCATTCAGGGCATTTTCAAAGATACAATGCTTCAGACTTTCCTAGCTAGAACAAAAAATAAAAATAATGAAAGCTTAGAATGCTTTCATATTCCTGTTAAATGATTGGATTTCCTGATGATTTAATACTGACAAAGAAAAGAAAAGAATTGAGACTATTTTTATAGAAGCTCCAGACAGCCAGCAAATAAGATACAAAGTTATTAAGAGAGAATATTAAAAATGTATAACAGCTGAAATAGAATTGAACATTTTATTTATAAAATGAGTCAAGGCTCAGCATAGTTTTAAAAATACTTTTTCTTGATACTTCAAGAAATGAATGCTGAGATTTGTTCCATATATAGAAAAAAAGGTTGTTGCCATGATACTCCCTTTTGTAAGATTCTTTATGATATTTGGTTAAGTGTGTAATACAATGCTAAATGACAAACAGTGGGGATAGCATTGTATCTATGACCATAAAAATGACATTTCTTCTGTACATATAAACAAAAGTTATGTTAATAGAGTCAGGATCTTTCTTGTTTGTCTCAGGCTATAAAAGACTATCTCTGTTGAAATATTATCTTGAATTTTTGATTAGATGAATCATTGTCAGCAATTATTAATTTTTGACTAATTTTTCTTTCATCTTAATTTCAATTGCTTTTTATTGCAACTACTCAGCCTGTCAGTCTATGGTCATTAGTAAACAGCATGGATCAGAAATAAAGTATAAGCTCTTGAAAGATGAAAGAAATACTAGTCTAAGAATAATAATGGTTATCTAAGTTGTATTTTGGGGCTAATATTTTAATAAATTTGAAGTTAATTATATACAGTATCTGTCATAAGTATTTGAACAGACAACCACTTTGCTTCTAATCACCTGGTTTTGAGAGGTAAAAACAGAAACATTATGCAAGAACCAATTTTTTTGCAATCAACGTAACAAGGGATGCTTTTAGTCGTGTTTTGTGGTTCTGAATGCTAAATTTCTTGAAAATGTTTTTTTTAATAGAATTAATTTGTTAAATGAAAAAGAAGCAAGTTTTTTTTATTTCTATCCTTCTAAAATCTTGTTCAGAATTTTTTAAGGAGATTAAAAAAGTGAACTCACATTGTTATATGGAAGAGTCACCAAACTAGCAAGTTAATTTTGATCCCCCCCTACTCAAAATTCATAATGGCGCCTGCAATCTCAGGAAATAAAACAGGTTTTGTGCTTGTTCAAATAATTATGAGCAATACTTTTTTTATGTATAAATTATCGTTGATAAAAAAAGTATTGCTCATAATTATTTGAACAAGCACAAAATCTGTTTTTATTTCCTGAGTTGGACTGCACACATGTGAGTTTTCTGCACTGCGAAAGAGCTTCTGAAGACACCGAATAAAACTCAGTGAAATGCATTATCTTAATGACAGATGGATGTCACACTTACAGACCCTAGCACCAAAGGGGCTAAACAGTAAATTAAACCACCCGAACAACATTTAAAACACCTGGGCAAAAACCATCTCGTCACTACAATTCAAATAATAACAACAACTACCAACGACTCCACACATCCCTTTCACACACACACAGGTTGTCTTTTCATATATAGACTCGATTACAATGTGTCTGAAACATAGCGATAGAATAATGGATAATCCATCATCTTTAAAAAAAATGTGGTAGATATCAAAAATACTGTTCACTAATGATCTACCAAATATTTGTCTCACCAAAATATACAAACTTTGCTATTTTTTTGTGATTTCTATTTCCAATTTGTACTTCTATTTTCTCACTTTTACTTTTACATTTAGGGTTAATTTTTAATTTTTATTCCTCACTATATATGTGTTCTTCTTTTTATTATCACTACTTTTTAGATTATGACTATTTTCACTGTTTTATTATATATATTTGTTGTTGTTGTTGTTGTTGTTGTTGAATCATCATCATCATCATCATCATCATCATCATCATCATCATCATCATCATCATCATCATCATCATCATCTCCTCCTCCTCCTCCTCATCATCATCATGATCATCATCAATCTCAATCTCAATCTCAAAGTTGACAACACAGTATAAAATATGTTTTGTAATATATATTTCCGTCCAATTGAAAAAAGAGTATTTACACCGAGAGCTTAATCTTTACTTCCAATCTATGCTGTTCAGTCAATGTTGTAGAATGACGGCCTTAGTTAAGGTGTGACTAAAAACATATAACATTCGTTTCACCATCAAAACCCGGAAAGCGTATAACAAATCTTCGTGTGTTAGAAAAATGATTTTGGACAGTCGTATGACGGACAGAAAGTAAGTGTCCAGTTCAGCAATATAGTTACATTGAACCCCCAACCCCGCCCCCATGAATATAAGAATTATTGTTAATGACTTTCATTTAACAAATGACAATGGAGGTGTTATTGATAGAAAGCAGCCAAAAAATGATTGGAAAATAAATTTGTAATACGTAATTAGATTTTACTGGTAAAAGGAATCATAACGTAAAAATCAACTGAAAAAAATAAGATGAAAGTAATCAAAAATAGAAATGGTTTACAACAGGCCTTCCCAAACTAATTTCATTGGTGACTCACTGTTATAAAAGCAATAGACTCTAACCCCCCCCCTCCCCGCCTAAAAATTGCAACATATTTATAATCTATAACATAAAAATTAAAAAGAAAAATAAGACAAATAGTAGTCAAAAATAGAAATGGTTTACAGCACAGCTTCCCAAACTAATTTCATAATCTATAATAAGTCTAACGGTGTGTAATGTTTATTAAGAAAAAAAACTAGAAAAAATAAATAGGCAAAACATAACAGAAACAAAATTTGTATTCATAACATCAATGAATAGCATTGATGCATTAAACAATAAGCACCAATAGAAGCAAATATTTGTATAAAGATAAAAATAAGAAACAACTCTAGTTACATAATTATTCTAGGGAAAAAATATATTCTAATAAGTCTGCAAACACCAATAAGCTTTACGCAAAGTCCAGAGGGGTCCTGACCACTAATTTGAGAAGCCATGCTTTACAGCAAATCATCTGATGAAAACCTTACTAAAAGAAAAAGATACTTTCAGCGTGAAAAAACTCATTTCAGGTTTATAGGAAAGGTGGTAAACATTCAAATAGGACATCTGTAAGTTTCAGGCCCCTTCACTATAAAATGAATGACGTTGAATTTTTGTCAATGAAAAAAGAGGATTGTCAGAAGAAGCCTCCCTTCACTATAAATTAGGTAGAGTTGTTATCATAGATAAAAGTTGTGTAGTAGAGGGAGAAAACCAAACCTCCATCGTATATTAGTGTTTCATTGTCAAAAAAGTGATTTCCAAACAAAAACACCAAAACTTATCTAATAAATGTTTTTTCCATTTGTGAGAGGAATGATAGATGAAACGCCTAGTAAATTAATTTTATCTGATGTTTAGAACTGAAGATTGGCTCAAGAATTACCTCTGATGACCTTGAATGACCTCCAAGTTTAAAGTATGTGGGAAGTCGATTTTTATTGATATTCCATGCAAAATATTACATCGATAATCTTAATAGTTTTTGCAGAGGCACGGACAAACAAACAAACAAAAAGAGTGCTCAAATATTAGTATAGATTATTTTTATTCTTATTTTTACTGTTTTCTTTTTCATGTACTTATTGGTTTACTCCTGTTTTATTCATTTTTCCTATTTAATTCATTTTATTTATATTTATATGTATTTTTTATCCTTATTTTATTCTACTTACCTATGTTTATAGATAGTCCACATAAATGGCAGACAACCCTGTTTAGGCCCAGTTAAAGCTAAAGCTATAAACAACACC
>VCCN01000784.1:928002-938658 GCA_006491835.1 Architeuthis dux | reverse complement strand
TGGCAGTGATTCATAATTTCCCTTGGAATGCTAGTAATAATTTTTTTTAATCTTCCACTTATACTTTAGGTATCATTGGGAAGTTGGAGACAATGTCGCGTTATTCTGCACATCTATTTTTATTCTCCTTTATATTTACTTGAGCATATTATTATAATCCACTTCCAACTTGCTAGGCCTGTTGAAGCTTCACCAAAGCTCTGTTAACTGTAGGTTTTAGCAACAGGTTCCTTACTCTGTCCGTTGCCAGCATCTCACGATGCTGGACATGGGGTTGTACTTTCCCAGTTTGAATTGTCTGTCTCGTAGTCAGAGTGCCAACTAAAATCTAAGTTGCATGCCAACAGTTTACAAGTTTAGCGTTATAATAACACTAAACTTGTAAACACTATCAGACTAAAATGAACCTGTCCAATAAAATATCATCTAGTAATAGCTTATACTGCAAATCATTATAATATAATAATAGTATTCTACTGTCTTACCAGTTATTTAGGTTTGTAATCTGCCATTTGCATTATCTGTTATATGGTAAACAAACAGATCAGTACAGTCTACCACTCCAAAGCAGTAGTTATGAATTGGCCTGTTAAACTGTTGGCAGATAACTTATCAGCATGCCAGTGTGCCAGATAAAATAAATGATGTGTGGTATAATATATTCACTCAATTATATTGAATTTTCATGATTCTATTATAAACTCTGTGTTAAATAAGTTTGTAGTGACTGTCTTCAGTCTGCAAAGACAGGAAGTCAAATGACTAAAAGTAGTTCAAATGGTTGGCAAATATGGCTACAGAGAATCATATAAAAAAAAAGCTCTAACACGATTTCTTCCTTTCCTTTTATTTAGTTTGTCCTTTCAGAGCACGAAAACTGGGATATTCTCCATTCTACATATCTTTTCAAGTCCAGTTTCATGATGCTACAAATACATTTATTTAAAAAAAAGGGTTTCTGTAAACTATTAAACTATTAACAAAGAAAAGACTTCATAAGAAGTTTAAGTGACTTTTGACATCTAAACATCTAAAATATTGATCTTTTATGTTGTGGATTATGTTTAATCACCCTGTATTGTTTTTATTACTTAAAAAAAAATTCCCTCTCTTTAAAAATCTTCAAATGGTTCTTCGAATGATTGAACTCCTTCTTGTTGTTTGTGTTGTGGATACAACGTTTCAGCCAATCCATTCTTTGGCATTCTTCAGGTGTAAAATCCGAGTGTGATGGCGTAAACAGAAGTTATTTTTAAAGGGGGAAGATGGTTGCCGTTCTCTCTCCAGATGTGGTCGGCCATAGCTGATTTTTCTATCAAAGATCAGACTTGAAGGAAAGCCATAATCAGGGTTGAGATAGAAAAATCGGCTATGGCCGACCACATCTGGAGAGAGAACGGTGATGTCCAGATTATTGACAGAGAACGATGTTGGAAGCAGAGAAAAATCAAAGAAGCAGCTCACATCAAAATGTCAACTAAATGCATTAGTCAGACAAGTGCAGATTTCAACCTGATGTGGCTTCCACTTCTCAACAGACCTACACCCAACAAGACAAAGATACAGAAACACCCTAGCCCTGCACTATAAGGGTTATCCCCCCTTTAAAAATAACTTCTGTTTACCCCATCACACTCGGATTTTACAACTGAAGAAGACTGAAGAATGGATCGGCTGAAACGTTGTGTTAACAACACAGACAACAAGGAGTTCAATTGTCTGAAGAACCATTTGAATATTAATGATCCTTCTCAAAACTAAAAAGTAGTGTTTACAAACAGATAGGATCAAAAGAGCAAATTTCAGTAGTTAATAAAGATAGGCACCAAAACACCATGATTGTTTTCCATCCAATCAGAAAGACTGCTAAGGACCATTTTCCAGAAAACTTGTCTTGCTGTCTCAAGCTTTACAAACAGGAATTTTGGATGGCCTTGTCAGTAGTGACAATGGTCCCTGAGGTTTTCTCACACAATTCATACTTTTACTACTCATGAAACTCTCAACATATATCAATGCATCAATTCAAATATTCATTACTTATGCAGAAATTAATCAACATACACGCAATTCAACCATAACTTGATGAATTTTCCAAGTCAACAGCTGATGGTGATCCTAAAAGAAACTGTTTTGAAAAGTAGAAGGGATGCTAAGGTAAGTGTGTGAAGTCCAAATGGGAGTATTTTGAAGTGGACTAAAAAAGCTTTGGCCTTGGTAGGCTATTTTTTTGTTAATATTAAATGACTGAATACTTTCCAGACAGACCTATATCAGTTTTCTCTGTTTGCTTCATAGTTTGGTAAAATTATGTTAAGTAAGAATACTATTTCATTAGGAGAAAAAATTACTCTTACTTTAAACAACTATCTCAGAGTTTTATCTATTAAACTGTAAAAATGATTGGGGAAAAAAGAAACCAATAACTTATTTCTGAATCATCCTTTATGTGATAAAAAAGTGACATGAAATATAAACTGGCTGGCATTTACAAAACAGATCAATTTTGCCTTTTGAAAAGACCAAATATTGTAAAAAAATATCTGGAAAAGTATGTATGAGTCAAGTAAACAAATAAAAACATTGTTGTCCTTGACAATAGTGTCTGGGTTTGACTGTAATCTCGCTGTGATTTCTATATTCTTAGAATGATATTTTTTGAGATAAATTTATAAAAATGACAGTTTCAAAAGGAAATACAATATATGTATTAGATCTTTGGCCATGAAAAATGTTGTGAAGCCTAGTTATTTTTTCTTTTTGTTTTGACTTGAAGATTTTTATCATTTGATTCTGCTAATCCTTTTATTTTGTATTTATTCAAGTGATGTTATGCACTTCTTGGGACTTTGAATAGCAAATCATATCACTACTTGTAGAAGATATTGGGTAGTGGAGCATAGTAAATGAAAACTGAAAGATCGAAGGTTCTATCTCTAATATTCAATCAGCAATAATTGTTATCATAAATTTCTCTAGCAGAGATAAAACTGACAACCTTTCCTCTCCAGTAGTTAGGGAAAAAACTGTAAAATTAAACTTGATTTCTTTGTCGAAAGAGAATGAAAGTGATCTCAAATACCATACATGCCGATATATAAGATGGACGTTTAATTAGAAAAAACTATGCAAATATTACACTGCATCCAATGCTCTGGTATCATGACTAGGGAGCCAACTTCCAAAGCTCAATATTAACAATTATGGGGCTTGGATGAATTCCTGTGAGTGGTAATCCTCCAAATACCCTTGTAAATCATTTGTCTTAAAATCCGGCCAATACACCATTGTAGTTTAGGCAAAATGAAAAAAATAAGATGATGATACTTTAAAAATTTTGTATACCAAAAAATTCAACATGGCAGGTTTAAAAAAAAAAATTAACTGCCCATGGTCTTGTGCCATACTTGTGGTAATCTAATAACTACCTTTAGCAATAATATGTCACAGTATCACTTTTATTCTTTCCTTTCTTTCCTATAAAAATGGAAATGGTCCATGGTTACTTTTCCATTAGTCTGTACAATTATTAATTCTAAAAAGATGGCAAAAACTGTGCATCTTCACACTATTTCTTACTCTAAAACATTTCTCTTAAAACTCGGCTTCAAATGTTCAACAGAACTTTTTGTAGGCCTAAAGATATCAAAATTTACTACCAGTACTGTAAAATGAAAGATTTGACATCAATGTGAGAATGAATTTAACTTAAACTCTAGCAGGGAATCCTGGCATTGTCCGTGGAAGAAATAACCTGACATTTGACAATACAGAAAAAAAAACATGTTCTTTAATATATGTCTTCTTACACAACCCAGTTGGTGGGGGTAGCGCGAGCCAAAAATGGTTTGAGTGTATTGAGTGTATTAACTGACAGGTTGTGCATTTGAATCTTGGCATGGATGTGGCATGCCGTCAGGAAGATTCGCGCACACTCCTGGTCAGACCTGTGACCATTATTGAAATGTTTGAAAGCGGAAGTTTGGGTTTGAAATTCCGATAATATGAAATTTATTAAAAAAATTCTTTCAACAATAAATGATATTTGGCAATCCTTCGTTTTGTGGAGATAAAAATTTTAACTATTGTCGAAATCGGCTACGGATGCACAAAAGGGCAAAATCAAAGTGACTTAACTGAAACCATACAAATGACTAATTGGATTAAATAATGATGGCAAATTGTAAAGTTCCACACTCACTCATTTGATGTTAAAAACGGTGCACAACTTTTGTGTGCTGTTTTTAACATCAAGTGAACGAGCGTGTGTAAAATTCAAAAGAATTCAAAAAGTTAAAACATAAATTATATTGAAATGGTTCTTTAGACGATTGAACTCCTTCTTGTTATTTGTGTTGTAAACAAGAAGGAGTTCAATTGTCCGAAGAACCATTTCAATATTAATGACCCTTCTCAAAACTATAGAAAATAAATTATATTGTTATTGTTTTGAATAACAGCCAGTGTAACTGAATAGTTTTTGGCATTTTTTGCATCTGTAGTCGATTTTGACAGTCGTTAAAACTTTTGTGTTCAGAAAATGAAGGATTGTCAGTATTTTGTTTTTACAAATAAGAAAGTAACTGAAAGGAACTAAGGGAAGTAACCTAATACTTCGAAGGGGTACTTCCATATGACGGACAGAAAGTAATGGTTCAGTTTAGCATTGTAGTTACAATGTAGATACAACCTCATCCTAAAGACTTAAAAAATAATTTTTCTGAATAAAAGAGGAAACAAAGGTCTTATGGATTGAAAGCAGGTACAAATCTGCAAAAAATTATTATCTTATTTTTTTTATCTAACTAAAACAAATTTTTCAGAAAATTAGTCTCACTGAAAACTTTTGCACACATTAATTTTTATCAAAATGTTTTGGTTATTATTTGTTAATATATTTAGTTACTGTTAGATTACAGCTAAAGGCTAATTAGTCATAATACGCATTGCTTTTATAACAGTGAGTGAGGGGTCGCAAAAAGGTTGGTCTCATCAGGAAAGTGAGCAAGTGAAAAAAGTTTGAGAATTGTTCTAACATAAATAAAAAACAAAACAAAAAAACATAACATAACAAAGAGCAGAGATAACCACCCCTTCACATATACTTGCTGTGACCTATTTCTGACTGCTGAACTTTTCACACTGGCTGCTGGGATTTTCACACTGAAGCCAAAACAGGTCTATTCCCCTCTCTCATTAAAGGTGTTCATACAAACATACAAGCAGACATCCAAATTTATATATATAAAGATAATCTGATTGATGAATATCTGCCTCATATCATGAACATGGTGAGTGTGCATGTGTTTTGTGTGTGTGTATGTGTGTGTGCATGTATGTGGTCTGTGTAGGTCATTAATACATTGTAGCAGCTACATCATTTGAGTGTCACATTAATGACAATTGGCATGGTAAAATAACCAAATAAGAGGAAAACTATTGATGCATGGAAGATATGTGTCCATTAATCAGATGTATAACTAATAATGATTCAGATTGAATTAGTTTCAATAATAGCTAGATGGAACAATTTAATTAGTAGATTTTAATCATAATTGCTACATTTCGCAGCATGTAAGAGACACATATAGGATGCACTCTTCACTTAACTTGAAATATGTTGGAAAAATAAAATTGTAGGAAATCTTCTAGAGCTATTTTGGGAGATTGGCAAATCTCAAGCTCGACTCCAGGCCTGCTCTTAGTGTAGGATGCAGCAAAATTTTCAGGGTCAGATTTTGAATAAAAAATGTGTCTTACATATGGTAATTACATATGGTCATTTACTTATAAATTGCATCTATCTTATTTTTAAGCTGGCTTCATGTATATCATTCTTTATAATAAATGCTAATGAATCGCTAACTCAGCAGTGTTATATTTCTAATTGTCTATATTTCCATTTGTTGGTTTTTCTCTCCATATGTTATCCCAAGTAAAATGATGTAAAGGTACACACTCTAAAGGCATTAAAGTGCTTTTCATTGTATTATATAAGCCAAGACTCACTTCCATATATTACTAGGAACAATGCCCTTGCATTGTAAGTGTCTGATCTTTGGCCATCAATTGATAAAATGATTTATTACTCTTCAATGGCAGGCAATAACTCTTAATTCTTCTCATGATTCCATAGAAATTTTTCATTTCACTCAATTCAATGCCATTTTTCATTATGAAAATAGTAGAGAGAAGTGAACCAAAAGATACAGGAAGATAATTCATTGTCTAGTGCAGTGGTTCCCAACTGGGGGGATTCCCCAGGAGAATAAGGCTATTAGGTAAAAATAAAAGTCCAGTCTAGAGACAGGGTTTTCTGCACTTCTATCTATCAAGTCGAAATAAGCTACAAGTTGAGAATGATTTAAAATGTGCTCTCTCACTAAGAGACACACGAATCGAAGAACTAGTAGCAAAAAACAGATCACCCTGATGTGTATATCAGTTACAATAGCAGAATTCTTATTTTTTTGTAATAATTTGGAATTTCAGATGTTGTGTTCTAATTATTTCATTTGCTTTCTTTGAGTAACAAATACACAGAAGCAGCTGTACAATTATAAAATTAACCACATTCTTATTATAAAGCTGTCTAATACATAAAATACAGTTATTATTTGAAATAATTCTTTGTTGCAACTTAATAAATGGAAGGGTGGAATACTAGTAACCTTATTGACAAAAGTGGGGAATGACTCTTAAAAACTTAACATATTAATCCCACTGGTTAGGAACATTTTGGTTGGATGGTGACTATAACATATTAATCCCACTGGTTAGGAACATTTTGGTTGGATGGTGACTAATGGAAAAGTCCTTTTCTTATTTCAAGCTTTTGACAGCATTAATCTCTTCTTCGGGAAAAGAAAAGATATACTAGAGACTGACCGTTCAGAAGAAAGATGAAAACGTTTTGATTCTCCAAGATCAAATTGCTGTTAAAGTAACACCATGAATTGATTTTCTAGGCAACGAGAAAAAGAAAATGCAACTTAATTGTTTTCTTTTTCTTTTTAGGCTTCCATACTTTAAAATTTTGGATGTTAGCTTTTGGTGGGGTGTAACGAAAGTCCCCCCACCGCTGCTTTCTGCACAAGAGGTAGCAACTAGCACTACTGATGCAATCATCTCTGAGATGAGATCGTTTAAAGCTGTCTTCCTAATTTTCTACATTGAATGAATCTGTCTACCCTAACCTTACAACTTCTTATCATAGAGATTCTTGCTGTTAAGACAAGCTACCTTCTGACACTAGCTTTGTATTTCAGTTAATATAATACATGTTAGGCATTTACACTCTTTTTTTAAATCTCCCATGTCAGCATTTTGATAATTTAATTTTATGTAATCAATCATGGTTAACATGGCCTTGAAAATCATCTTTTCTTTTCATGTGTGCTATTTATGCAGTTATTTCAAAACTGAAACCTTCAAAAATAAATAGGTTCCCATTACTCCTTAAAATATCTTTTGCATTTATCAATAGATCACAAAGCCTTATATATTGATTTACTATAATCTAGCAATACAAAAAGAACTCATTCTACTTAAAGACTATCTAAAACAACCTATGATAGTTGGCAATTGTACCTGGAATCAATACTATTTTTACCATTGATCTTCCTTAGATAATGCCTTAGAGGAAATTACCTAAATCTAAACTAGGTATTTACCTGCAATTAGTTGAATTTTCAGTAGCTTATCAATTGGAGTTTCCATGTTTCACATCCGCACATCATAGCTGGTATTATACATCCATTGTACACTTTATGTTTCAAGCATATTGGCAAGCTGCTTTTCAATATGTCTCTATGTTTACTAAATGCTTTCCGACCAATCGTTATACATCATTTTATTTTGCCTTCATAAAGATACAAATAAGATAAAGATTGGAAAACGAGTAAGACAAGGGGATACAGTAAGCATTGAAAGAACCATTCAAAAAATTGACTGGAGGTAAACAAAGAAAAAAATATTTGAACCATTTACGATTTTCTGATGACATTGCAATAATATCAGAAATATCAGATGAGTTGCAAAACATACTAAGTGATCTAAATAGGGAGCGCCTCAAAATAGAGTTAAAGATGAACAAAATTAAGACAAAAGTAATGTTCAACAATAACATCCCGAAAAAGACAAATACACAGAAACACCTGGGCCCTGCATTATAAGGGTTACCCCCTTTAAAAACAAAACTTCTGTTTATCCCATCACACTCGGATTTTACACCTGAAGAAGGCTGAAGAATGGATCGGCTGAAACGTTGTGTTTACAACACAAACCTCAAGAAGGAGTTCAATCATTCGAAGAACCATTTGAAGATCTTTAAAGAGAGGGAATTTTTTAAATAAGTATTTAAAACAATACAGGGGAGTTTAAACATAATCCACAACATAAATGATCAATATTTTAGATGTTTAGATGTTAAAAGTCACTTAAACTTCTTTTGAAGTCTTTTCTTTGTTAATAGTTTACAGAAACCCTTTTTTTTAAATAAATGTATTTGTAGCATCATGAAACTAGACTTGAAAAGATATGTAGAATGGAGAATATCCCAGTTTTTGTGCTCTGAAAGGACAAACTAAATAAAAGGAAAGGAAGAAAACATCTTAGAGCCTTTTTTTATATGATATCTGTAGCCATATTTGCCAACTGTGGCATATCTGTTTAAGAGTGGCCCAATGAATTATCAATAACATCTGTCTCCCACTTTAGCTAAGAATATACAGAGGGTAAAGACTCATTCTTTCCAACAGATATAGATTTCAGCTGATCTAGAGATAGTGCAGCATCTGCAGACTGGAGAGAGTATCTCTAGTGAATCATTCCAATTTTTAAAAGTACTGGGTGGGGCTGTTGTGACTACACTGAGATAAAAGAAAGATTTACTAGCCAGAATAACTATTGATATTGCATTTAGTGGTAGATGCAGCTCAAGATATACACATTTGAGCTCTTCTTTACAAAGTCATAAAAAGTTATAAGCAACTTTTGTCTAATTCAATAATAATACATTTTATATTATAATAAATGATATAAAGGTTTCTAATTTCTAATTCTGTTCTTAGTACAATGTAAGATGATTTTGGGATGAATACTGAGGTCTTTAAATCCAGCCTCAACCAGAAATGCTTTTTAATGGTAATACCCGAGAGAAAGGCATGTACATTAAAAGTTTCCATCATATACATATAAATATACACTAACAGAGATATTTCATTTAACCCTTTTGAGACTCCTGGGATATATCCCAAGGTTTCTATGACTGCTGAGACATGTTATATATCCTGTAGATCTCTTTAGAAGTCTTTAGAATGTATGTATCATGAAAAATAAAGCAAATTAAATTTTTCTGGCTTTTATAATTGCAGACAATGACATCAAATATGGAAAACTTTTGATTTTTTATAAAATAATAGTTTTCTTTAACCATTAAATAAAAATTAATACAATTTCGGCTTTTTAATACCCTTTTAAAAATTCAGATATTAAGCACCTTAATAGGTTAGTCTTGGAAGGGTTATAAAAAAGGTATCTAATCTATACGCATTAAAAGGGAGATAACTCATTGAAAAAAGTAACAACATCTTTATAAATATACATTATGGGATAAATCATTTACAAATCCAGCTGCAGGTTGAGCCGATCCATTGCCCACTCCTTCTGGTCTCTGAGTGCTATTGGTTGTTAGGTTAGCAGCCCAACCCAGTCAAAAACGTTCAGAAAACATTTACTGAAACATCTTTATAGATGCATCATGTGCCATCAGACTTGAAAAGCTATGAACTGAACAAATAAACAAAAACAGCCCATATACAAATGTATAAGCTATAAATCTCAGTAGAAGTGTGATGTAGTGCTTCAAGATCAGAAGTGAAAGTGAAAGTGAAAGTGAAGCCATAATTCAGTCTTTTCTTTGTAAATTAAAAAATGTAACACCATCTTGTGATCATTATCATCATCAGCAGCAGCCATTCAAAGTCCACTGCTGGCCAAAGGCTTTTCCCATCTCTTTCCATGACGACCGCGATTGCATTGACCTCTGCCATGTCTTACTGGCAAACCTTTCTATCTTATGCCTCCATCTTGTGTCTGGTCTTTTCTTACTGCATTTACTGTCACATGGGCACCAATCGGTTAACCTTTTGCTCCATCTGTTGCAATTTCTTCTTGCTAAGTGTCCAGCCCATCTCCATTTTTCTTGCTTAAGTTGATTCTCAGTTCGTTTTGTTAATTTCCATATTTCGCATCCATAAGTCATAATTGGTATTATGCATTCATTGTATACTTTATGCTTTAAGCACATTGGCAGGGTACTCTTCAATATGTCTCTATTCATACCAAATGCTTTCCAGCTGATTGTTATGCGTCGTTTTATTTTGCTTTCATGGTCTTTCTCTGACTTTATTATCTGACCTAGGTAAACATTTTCATCAACCTATTCTAGAGTCACAACTGGAAAATGAATAGGCAACCAAAGTTAACAGTGTTATGCCAGGTCTTGCAATTCCCTTCTCTTTTCTTCTTCTAGCCATTTTACATTCCATTTCTTTTTTTCTGTATTGTCAACTGCGTTTGGCCCATTGCTTATTAATTTACAGCTGACACACAGCTTATGAGAATGTCAAATTGCCCCAATGCATATATACATAT
>VCCN01000784.1:909884-920806 GCA_006491835.1 Architeuthis dux | reverse complement strand
AATGGGAAAATAAATAAATTAAAAAGAATAAAAACAGTCAAAACTAGCATCAAAGGGAAATTATGAATCACTGCCATCTCTATATGCTTCTTTTTACCTCATAAATTAAACAGTGGTGGTGGGCAGTGATCGCTAAAAAGTCAAAATTTTCAAAAAAACAAGTGAGAATGATGCTGGACACAAACTTGTAACCAATTTAGCATAAACTTACATTGCATATTGAACCCTCCTCTAAAAACCTATTTAGGGTGTGGGAATTTTCAAAAAACAAAAAAACATTTTCCCTACTCAATTTCAAGTTTCTACTATGAACGGTTAGGGATGGGCGAGGCCGGATACATAGATAAATAGATAAATATAAATGTCAGAACACATGAATAACTTAAAGCCAGCAACAGATGTTTAAACCGGTTTGTTGTGGGTAGCAGTGATTAATAAGAACATTCCCTGATATGAAGTAAGATTTTTCAGGAATATTTGACAGTTAAATACTTTCTGTTGTGGTGAAACTAAGAGAAACAATTGGTAAAGGAAATTCTCATAACCAACGACAAATTCAGTTAAACTTAGCTAGTTTGGTGAGATAGAGTGCTCACAATAGCTGGGGCCTGGGAGGGAAGGTAAGTAGGATGAGGCGAGGTCACAAAGGAATTTCTGGACCACCCTCACCAGCTGTTTTACAATATACGTAGCCAGTTTAGTGTTTGCTTGTAACAAAAACAAGAAAAGATAATAATTATTTATCAATAATGTAAATAGACATTCTCCTTGTTATAATAATGAATCTGGTATATTCATTGAATGATGATCTGAAAATCTGATGCTATGTCGGAACTGATTTACCTGATTATTTTAATAAACCTTTTATTGCTATATATTTTTCTCACATAAATAAATAGGATAATACTATACTTTGAAGGGTGCCAAAGTTTAGCTGGCCCGGGTTGCCAGGAACCCTAAGGCTGGCCCTGAGTATAGATCATTAGAGTAGTGTAGTAGCTGTTTTTTAGCATGCAAATTCAAAAGACTTCTGAACTTTGTAACTGAGTGAGAAACTGGATGAGTGTGTAAATGTAAATGTTTGTTTTATAATTTGAACAATTCACTGTATAAATATTTACATTTGTGACGAGTCATAGTGATTTAACGAATGAGTTTCTGTCTATTGTCTTATTGATGGGAGTTTTTTCCTGGAATGTTACTTGATTCAAGCAAATGTTGTGTTCAATTAATTGTAAGTGTTTACATATTAATCACCACTACCCACAACACTGGTTTATTGCTGGGTTTAGGTTATTCATATGTTCTGACATTTATAAGTATCTATGTATCTATCTATGTATCCGGACTTGGCCCAGCCCTAACCGTTCATAGTAGAAACTTGAAATTTTGCCCACACACTCCCCTCAATGAGTAGAGAAAACGTTTTTTTTGTTTTTGAAAATTCTTCCCTAAATAGGTTTTAATTGATTACCCCCAACACAGCATATATTGGTGGTGGTGGTTCATAATTTCCCTTGAAATGCTAGTTGTTATATTTAACCATATTTCTGTCCTCTTTGTGCCCATGTAGAGTTTGGTATAAATAAGACACCATGTTATTGGCATTCAGTAATTTAACATCATATCCATGGGCGTCTGCTGCCACTCTTCCATGGAGGTAGGAGCAAAAGGATATATTTGGAATATATCTTAGTGGCAACCATGTTGCCAACGAAGAATGATACCATCTTTTTATATGGGTACATTAAGTTGGAGTTACATAAAACACTTGTACAGCATCATTATCCTTTACTGACTATAAGGCTTTCAAACCCCCTCACTCTAGTTGAAAAGGCCTGATCCAGGGTGGTATGGAAATGCCCCATTTTCCCTCCAAGTGGACAGCCATGATCATATCCATTCTTATCTTATTGATATTTCCTCCAGTTAGCTGAGTTAATGAGTATAATTAACCAGGAATTTTGCCTTTAGGCTACAGAAGATATTTGCTGTTCAGAAACTGTATAGCAGTCTAAGAATCTAACTGATCATTACCCTATTGTATCCAAGCATTTAGGATATTAATTAGGAAACTGGGACTCTGTAGATTCTATAAAACCTAAAGAAAATTCTACAAGCAAGTGTCAAATGAAATATGGGTTTCCACCATTATCCAAAAGTAGACCATTCCTATAAAAACCTTTTGTATGCCTAAAAGGCGTAAAGCAAAGAAGTAACTAGCATTCCAAGGCAAATTATGAATCACTGCCACCCATATATGCTGCTTTTTACCTTGTAAATTAAGCAGTGGTGGTTGTACAGTTACCTTGATGAAAATACTACCAGCATGGTTTGAATCATAAATTCACGAGTTAAAAAAAAGGTCTGATTAGTTACTCAATAGAAACCGTCACATAATCAACGTCTTTTGGCAGCATACCATGTTGGGGGTGATCAATTAAAACAACAGGTGATTATTGCGTAAGTTACTTTTTTCAAAACTTTTTGGGGCTGTGATCATTAAAAAGACCCACATTTTCAAAATACCAGTGTGAATGCTGCTGGATACAAACTAAGGGATCAATTTCGAACGAACTTCCATTGTAAAAACCTTTTTAGGAGGGGAATTTTCAAAAAACAAAAAATCATTTTCCCTACTCATTGAGGGGAGTGTGTGTGCAAAATTTCAAGTTTCTACTATGAATGGTTAGGGTTGGGCAAAGTTTGGATACCTAGATAGATACTTAGATGCATAAAAATGAATAACCTAAACCCAGCAACTGTGATTAAACCGGTCTGTTGTGGGTAGTGGTGATTAATTACCATTAATTAATATGAGGGAAATTTTTGAGTATTGCAAGACCCCAAAAATAACCTACCAAATCATACCAAATAACATATAAAACCTAAAATAACACTAATATATAGTAAAAGCAGGAATGATATGCTCATTGTGTTGTATAGCGGTGTGAATGTCCTGGATTTGGATAGAAAGGAAACTCGAAGACTTGCTTGTAAAAATATCTGGACATATTTTTATTACATAACATACATCTTTGTCGACTGGAGAGTGAAGAGTGGGAGAGAGATGATGAGTGCCGAGAGACCGTTCCCAACAGGGGAACTTGGTCTTATGTTTTCCCAGCCCTAGGCAGTCTGCCTCCTGGCTGCTTGGGTCCTCTCTTGTCTGTCCCCAACAGGGACAGTCGTCTCGGGCCTTCTGGCTCTGCTGATGTCTGTCTCTTCTTTGGGTGTCAAGATTTCTGTCTGCCCTCGTTCTCTGTTCGGGTCTGCTTTATAGGTTTCTCAAATGCCTACGCAGGTGTCATTTCTGGTCCCCATATCCTGTTTTGGACACCTACGCATATACCCATTTCCTAAGGTGACCGGGGTCACTTACATTTCTGCACAGGTGTCTGACCACAGAATAACATTTTGGTGGTAGGATATCATAACAATTGTAAAACAAACGCTGAATGTTATTTTTGCTTTTCGCCTTTTTTCGTAAAAGTGAAAAAGTGGCATAAAGCTAACTTTTGAAAAGCAGGCGATACCTGTATATCAAAATGAAATCTTTCTGATTTTACTGCACTTGCCAAGGATTTGAGATTTAATAAAGATTTTATCTTTATAAAAACAGGTCTGGTTAGTAACTCAATAGAAACCATCATGTGACAAATGTCCTTTGGCAGCATGCTGTGTTGGGGGTGTTCAATTAGAAAATTGGAAAAAGGCGTGATCAATGAATAAGTTAATTCTCTCACCTTTTATTGCATCCCTAAAAAGTCCAAATTTTCAAAAAACAACTGTGAAAGCTGCTGGACACAAACTAAGGGATCAATTTAGTATAAACTTACATTGAAAATTGAACCTTCACTAAAAACTTATTTGGGGGGGGGATTTTCAAAAAAACAAAATAGCTGTTTTTTCTAGACATAATAAGGAGTAAATGTTTAAATTTTCAGCCCTCTAGCTTCAATGTTGTGGTCTGTACATGTGACACACACATAGCCAGCAAGCCAGCCAGCCAGCCAGAATCACTTAAAAACTGAAGAAACCTATGTTGACAGTTTTCATAAATGGCTTCTTCCTCTTAGTAATAATAATGGCAGCACAGATGTAAGTTCATGCTAAATTGGTCCCTTAGTTTGTGTCTGGCAGCAGGCTTGTTCTTTGAAAATTCAGACTTTCTTTAGTGATCACTGCCCAACAAAAGGTGAGAGAAGTACTTATTTGTTGATCACTCCTTTTTCAAATTTGTAATTGTTCACCCCAACACAGCGTTCTGCCAAAAGATGTTTGTCACATGACGGTTTCCATTGAGCGACTAACCAGGACCTATTTAAATTTGTGGATTCTATAAGACATTAAAAAAAACATATGTTTGGGGATGTCTAATACTTGGTTTCACTCTTGTACATTGTATTGGTTTTGACTGAATAATGATAATCTTGTAAGTTCATGTATGAGGTCTGACCGGAAAGTATCCAGAAATTTTGAATATCCTGGGAACCAGTTGCATGGTCTTGATTTGCAACCAATCAGGGGGGACCTTAGTGCGCATGAGTGAACATACTCTCTCCAGTGGGGTTAATCAGTCGGCAGTGAGACACCATTGAATGAGCTTGTATACTGCGTGATGTTCTTATTCACAATGACCGAGCCTATCCTTCACATCAAGTGCAGGGTTTATTTTTGCAAAACATTGCATCACCCAAGTCTGTCAAATTCCCCACCCACACACTACAGTCCAGACTTGGCTCCCTGTGACTACTGGCTTTTCCCAAAGAAATTTCAGACCGTGCACAAGAAGAACGTGACGAGGCAGCTGATAGTGATCCCAAAAGCGGACTTTGCAGACTGTTCAAAAGTGGCAGGGACACTGCGATAAGGTTGTAAGGGTTGAACTTTGAAGGGGACTAAGGCGCCATTACCCTAGGTAGGCTATTTTTTTGTTAATATTAAATGGCTGGATACTTTCTGGACAGACCTTGTATTATATGCGAACCTGAGAGTTACGTTTCCCTTTCCTCTCTTACTTTGCTTTCTGGTTTGCAAACATTTCTTTTTCTGAACAAAGCTTATCATTCAGTTTCTCTTCTGAGGTAAATATACATACATCAATCAGGTTTGAAACTGATTAAGATCTGTGGTGGTGAAAACAAGTAAACAAACAAAATCAGATCCTAATATATGATTCCCTTATCTTACAATATCTAATCTTGGAAAATATGATTGCAAAAATCTTATCCCCGCCACAAAAAGAAATCAGAGAGAAAGCTGGTAATGGTTTCATTTTGTTTGATTTTTTAATCTGAAAAAATAGTAAATGGTAACCAATATTATGTTGTTGTTATTGGGAGGAAATAAAAAAAAAAGTAGCAGAGATAGAAAACAGTGAAATCCAAAAACCTATTGCAGAGTCTTTTTTGGTTTGAAAAAGTTTATTCTCTTATTCTAAAGATTGCACAAAAAATACCACATGAATTCTAACACCACATTACTCGTGGCTGACAAAGAATTCTCACTCTTCACTTTGTAGACAGTATTGATCTAATGGGAAATACCAAAGAAGAACTTTAAGACTTCATAACTAGAATGAGGAAAAGAAATCTTGGATTACACAGAATAGAAGTTTGTGCATAAATACTTGTCAACAGTGAAAGTAAACATGAAGCAACAAAATCGAGCTGAATAGATAAAGAATGTAAGATCTGACAGCTTCAAACTTCTTACAAAATAAAAATGGCGGAATCAACTGAAGAAATCTAATCATCAAAAGATTCCTTCAGCAGCTGCTGCAATATCAAAAATGGATACCATTTGGAAAAACAGCATTATCAGTTTCTTAGAAAAGGTGAAAGCATTCCTGTCACAGGTAGCATCATACTTTTTGAATGGATACAAAAACTGAATCCAAAACCCAGATATAAAATCAATAATTCAGACATATGAATGGCACTGTTTCAGAAAACTATGATAAATCTCAACTTGCTATCTAAGAAGAACAGCCGTTTCTTGTACTCATTAAACAATGATCTGGTTATACCATTGTCATAAAATACTGCACAAGACAATACAGTTGAAAAACAAGCAGAAAAATGAAAACTCAAGACATGGTCAGGCATCTTAAAATAACATCCACAAAAAATATGCCTCTATTTTTTTAAAACTTCTGATTTAAATTTTATTGTTTTCAAAAAGAATTTCCATTTAAAAAAAAATTATCATCAAAGGGATTTTTCTTGCTTAAGTTAGAATTTTAAAGAATTTCCACACAAAATTTCATTAAAAAAAATCCTTTTTTTAAATGTTTTATAAGATAAACAATTACATGCAGATGAGAATACAAATCTTAATCCTCCTATTCCATTCTTTGATTGATAAGGAGAATTATTGCTAGTCATTCAAGCATTGCCTTCTCTTTTGTATTCAACTGTTCATATTTGACTGTAGAGAAAAAGTTGATTTGAGTGGCTCAAAATAGCAAGCAAGCTGCTTTTGCTATCAATTTTAATGCTGGGGATTTTATTAAAATGCTGATCATGTGACATACTTTCAGTTGGAAAAGGTATTTATTAATAGTATACTATCCAACCTCTGAATTTTTTTGTGTTGACCTGAAATTAATCGGCTTAGCTTTACCAAACAGAAAAATCAGCTTAGCCTTACCAAACAGAAAAATCTAGACAAGAAATTTGAGAGGTTAGGAAATAGAAAGAAGGCAATACAATTGGTCTATGGAGTACTATAAACATTTTTTTTGATGATTCAAATATAACTAGGGATAGTTTAATGGAATGAAAGTATTTAAATCCATGGTTCAATCCCAGGGAACACAGGCATATGGGAACTCTTTGGTTAAGGGGGGCAGATGATTTGTTTTGCCTAAAATTTCCATGGTTTTGCCCGAATTTACACTGATTTTCCCAAAGATTTACACTGTTTTACCTGAATTTGGGAGGGGGCCATTTGTCCCACTTCCAAATGGCTTGTACACCTTTGCCGGGGAATATATGATTTCCTGGTATATTACAAATCTATATTGGTTGCACAGCTTTAAGTTTTATATATTATTTCTCTAACTATTGTTAGGACAGTTAAGATGTTGAAAATGTCCTAAACAGCCATAACATGTACATCAGAAGACATACACCAATATACAAGATGGAAATACACAAGATAAAAACGTTCATAAAAACGTTAATTTAAAAATTTTGAAGTTTTAGAATTTTAATATTTATAACGTCTAGAACATTGAAACTGAAAATATTTTAAAATATTTTTCTATATTTTTCATTTTCATAGTTTAATGCTTTCTCTAACTATATTTTCTATTCAAGAACTGAACTATTTTTTATTATCTATTGATCAGTAGACAAGATATTTGAATACATTACTAGAAATTTCAGATTTCAAGTCTAGGATAAATCTTTTTTAAACCAAAATTAAATTTCTGACAAAGCTTTTTTAAAAATTTACATTTTCATATAAAGTCTTATATTTAAGGCAAATATTTAATAGACTCATCTGTTCATCATAATCAATAATGTTTGGTTCATATTTTTGTTGATTCATTATCCTTTAAAATGAAATTTCACCACTTTACAAATGTGCTAAGCTTTAAAACTTTATAGGGAACATTACCATGAATGAGAATCGATGGAGATAAGACAATCACAAGACTAACAAAGAATGTATTTATCAAACAACATGAAATTTGCTGGCAGAGATTCAAAAGATAAAATGCTGTTGTAATGTGCCTGTAAATATTAAAGTCACAAATAAATTAGGCAAAAACAAGTCAACAGTTTGAAGGTGTCATAAAGGTTCATAAAGGTTTGGCAAAAGCAGCCATTCTTGTTTCAAGTATGTGTGCATGGTTGTGTATGCAATTATAGCTTATGTGTGTATATGTAAAGTCAGAGGAGCAGTAAGAAAACTGACCTTGTATGAAATAGACATTTGAATGGAATACGGCTCTTAAACTTTAAGTTCATCATAACAAGGGTTGAAAACATAATTATTGCAATCAAGAATAGGATGAAATGTTCAAAAAAATTGAAGTACAAAAGATAGATAGAATTCATCTCAGCAACAAAAAAGCCTGAAAGTGCAGAAGGATATGAATAAGTTTAAATACATGCCATACTATCTCTTGTGGAGACAAATAACACATTGGAAATTTTGGCACAAATTTTAATTTATATGTATTGGTTTTGGGGTTGCTTGTAAATAAGACTTTGACGTTGATTGGATAGTCGTATTTCCTAATTGGCCAGAAAAGATAAATGTTGAAATTCAAATATTTTTGTGAGCTGTGATTCTCTTTTTGTACAGAATTTGTGCTAAACTAAAAATAGCATAAAGCTACCCAAACAACTTTATTTCATGCATATGCTATCTTTGGTAATTTCTTAGTTTATTCAAATGGTTCTTCAGAGGATTAAACTCCTTCTTGTTACTTGTGTTGTAAACGTTTTGGCCGATCCATTCTTCAGCCTTCTTCAGGTGTAAAATCCGAGTGTGATGGGGTAAACAGAAGTTTTTATTTTTAAACCATTTGAATATTAATGACCTTTCTCAAAACTATAGAAAATATCTTCTTAGTTAGTCTTGTTTGTGAAATAGTTCTTTTAGAAAAAAGGAATTTTTCTTTCAATTTTAGGTGTTTTCAATCAATCAGACCTTTGAAGCATCTGGAAATTTGTTAGTTTTTAAAAAAAGATTTTTTTAAAGGTTCTATGTGGTTCTATTTACAAGGTAACTATAATGCTAAATTGGGCACTTATTTTCTGCCATTTTTACGCAAGTACAGTTTACATGAAGTTACATCCGTTTGGTTTGATTTCATTTCATATGAATTCTTTCATTTATTTTATTTATTAATGATCATGCAGCTTGTGCCGTTTTTAACATGGGGTCATGTAAGCAGTACTTTAGTCCTTACCTCTGTAAAAATGGCAAATGTAAGTGCCCAATATAGCATTATAGTTACATTGTAAATAGAACCCTCCTTGTAAACTCTTCAAAAAAAAGATTTTCTAAATACTAACAAATTTCAGGATGGTTTGAAGGTCTAATGGATTGAAAGCATCTAAAGTTGAAAGAAAAAAATGTTTCTTCTAGGAGAACTATTTTACAAACAGAAACAAGGAAATTATCCTATCTTTAAAAGTAATCTGTTTAATATTGACTAGAAATGCAAGGAGATTTATGGTTATCAACTTGGAATACAAACATTAAACTCTGGTTGTGACTGCTTTTATCACTATAAGACTCATGTCCCCTGTCTCATTGTAAGTTATCTTGACCATAGTCTTGTCACTGGCATGCAGTGATGGTAGCTATAGAAAAGAATTAGTGAGTGAGTAAATATGGAGACCACTCTTCCATAATTACCTTACCTGTCCAGGCAGTAGCAGCAGAGTGGCTGCTATACCCTGACAGTTTAGTTCATGAGTAGAAAATATAGAGAAAACATATATTTAACACTTAAAAACTGCACAACTCATAAAGATTTTGAAGTTGAAATTCACAAGACACATTCCCTGGGATTGATCCACAGATCTATCATGTTAGACTCTTGTAGATCCACTTGTTGGCTGTTAACTTCGATATAACACGATATAAATGCATACACTCCGGGATCTTCAATTCAATTTTATTTACAGACGTCTATACGCTAGGATGCCGAACCGCTAACTGATTTGAACACAGTAAAGTATCAGAGAAAAGGGACACCCGAAACAGGAGAGTTCCACTACTGATCATTAACAAAGAAAGCTAACAGAGTTATCTTTCTTTGTATATGATATATTAACATATTGACATATAGGACAGACAGATGAAGGCTATACTTTAATATTGATTTGACATGGCTTTGTTCAAAAGATGAAGTAAAAACAAATATTGGCAATGTTAAAGCCAAACACAATTAAGCACACTAAGAAACATTTTATGGCGTTCACTTGAGATAATTTTTCTCTTTCTTCCATGTTTAAACAAATATTGAAAGTTCTTTTACAAGGAAAAAATATATTATTTTTTATCATCACATTGCTGTAATATTTTCTTTAATACAAAAGAAGAAGGATTGAAATTGACTAGTCATTGGTTCTCCATCTCAATAAAATTTTATGAGGTTCTTTGTTTTCTTTTAGTCAGAAATAACTTCAAAAGCATACTCTGTGCGTTTAGAAATTATGAATACATAGCCACCAGAATAATTGCTTGGGTGGCTGATTCTATACTGACTAACTTTGAATAAATAGGCATTGTTAATTTTTCAAAGAAACCCTGATTTCTAGTAGTGTTAAGAATTGAATTTTATGAGCAAACTGCAGAGAAACTGAAGATGTATGTAGAACTATAAATGAAAAGAGAGTAGGAAACCACAATCCTAAACAACCGTCCCTAAAAGTAATACCGAGTGGATATAAGATGGATTTATGTTATCAGCTTTTAAGTTGGTGGGGGATGTTTATCTGACTTAGGTGTATTGTGTGTTTCAGGTTAATCACACAATAACACTCAAATTAACCTGAAATACACAATACACCTAAATCATACAAACACCCCCCCCACACACACACACTTAAAAGTTGATAAACATAAATCCACCTCATCTAGATACGTTCACGCCTACACTCGCAAAGAGTATCCCTTTGCTACCCCATGCTGTGCACAGAGACAGCTAAAACCTGACCTCCACTGACCAGCATCCTGTGCTCATCCCCCCTGCTCTCCTACCAACAACACTCGCTGTTTTTTCTCAGTTCAGTATATATTTCACACATACATGTGAGTGGAATGTACATACTGGAGTCTTCTGCACTACAAAAGAGCTTCTGTGTACGCTGAATGAAACTCAGCAAAATGCATCAAGATATATCTTAATGATAATACATATGTTTGAGATGTAACATGCTTTTCTCAAT
>VCCN01000784.1:889585-899617 GCA_006491835.1 Architeuthis dux | reverse complement strand
ATACTAATATATCATAAAGAGATCTTATTTTCAATTAATAAAATGAACAGACTTTTATTCCCCCAATACATATGGCAAAAGGCTGAAGAAAACATTGATTTAAACATGGAAAAAACAATAAAAATGATGACCAAATTATTCCTTAAATTTGTACATGTATTTTTTCAAATATTCAAGAATTGATGAATATTTTCCATCATATAAATGATGAAGGTACTTGTTTTCTTAAAACAACAATTTTTCACCTCTGAGGAAAATAAAATCAAGCAATAATGAGATTATATTGTTTAAAAAAAAATGTTTTTAATCCATGCCTAAAGGGGCTAAAGAATTTTGAAACAAAAGAAATAACAATCGTTGCTTACTGAAGCAGATTTTTGCTCATGTTCTTTTCAATCAACGCACTTAATTTATTTTGGAAAAGGAACAATTTTGACTTTTTAAAGAACTACATTCGTGTAGCTTTCTTTTCATTCTCACAAGTGTGTTCTGGCTTGCTAGGCTTGTTGCAGCTTCACCAGAGCCTCATTGACCATACATTTCAGGAACATGTTCTGTACTCAATCCATTGGCAGCCTCTCACAACACTGGAAAAGGGGTTGAACTTTCCCGGTTTGAATTTAGTTATCCATCCTCTAGACTGGTTGCCAGCCAAGGCTATTTAACCATAACCGGGAAGAGAAGTGATGGATTCATGTCTTTCTCAAAGGCATTAGTGCAAAGTGAATGTGAACTAACTTAGTCGAGGTTTGAACCTGGTTCACTGATTCCATTTGTAATGCTGAACAGTTGGCCAGCCGCATCTCCATCATGGCCTAATTTAAAAATGGTAATGGCTGATTTGATCACATTTTGGTCAGCTAAACTAAATTGAAGTTCAGAACAATAGCAGTCTAATTTCATTTGGAAGCTACTTTTAGAGTTCATTAAAAACTATATAATAACATATGATTTCTATATAAATTCTAAAAACTATATAATAACGTATGATTTCTATATAAATTTTAAAAACTGTATAATAACATTTGATTTCTATGTAAATTCTTAAAATACTAATTTATAAGAATCAATGCAATAACAGAAATGCATTCTTGTGTAGCTAAGATTTCTAATAAAACAGGTCTGGTAAGTCACTCAATAGAAACTATCATGAGACCAATGTCTTTTGGCAGCATGCCGTATTGGGGGTGATGGATTAAAAAATTGGAAAAAAGGGTGATCAATGTATAAGTTACTTCTCTCGCATTTGTTGGATCACTAAAATGTCCAAATGTTAAAAAAACAAGCGTGAACACAGCCGGACATAAACTAAGGGACGGATCTACCATAAACTTACATTGTAAATTGAGCCCTCCACTGAAGACCTATTTTGGAGGGGAATTTTGAAAAAAACAAAAACGTTTTTTCTAGACATAAGGCTAAATGTTTAAATTTTCAGCCCTCTAGCTTCATTGGTATGGCCTATATGCACAATACTTACATAGCCAGCCAGACCAACTTAAAAACTGAAGACTGAGTCATCAATTACATTATTTCAAAAAGGTCACCTGAAAACATGGCCTATAAAATGTAAACTTAATGAATTTTGATAAGAAAAATTAGTTTATTTAAATTATGTTTCAGTCTTTAACTGAAAACTAAGACAAGGTTTGTCAACTTCCAAAGGATTTTTGTGGATGGTATCGGATTTTAATAGGTATTGTTACAGGAATATTTATATAGGTATTGTAATCCTAGATCCTGGATCCAATTGTTCTTCAGGATCATCTTTAGCAGGTGGTTTTTATGGGATTGCAAAGTCAGAGTGGCGTAGCAGTTACTTGCATGGAAAATGAAATTGCTGAGATGTGTTCAAATTCGGGCTGAGGCTGTTTGCATTCACTTCGCACTAATGTGCTTGGGAAAGGCATGAATCCATTTCTTCTCCACCCAACTATGGGTAAAATAACAGGGCAGACTTGGCTCTCTAGCCTTGGTTGGCAACCAGGTTAGGAGAAGGACAACCCTGAATTCAAAAACCAAGAATGGAACCCATTCGTCTCCCCAGCCATGGGTAAAAATAGCAAAAGGTGTAGGGAGGTATTGTCATAGAAATATTTATTGTTTGAGTTCTCTTTCTCTTCACAAAATAATCTTGTAAGAAGAACATCTGCAAATGTTATAATTTTTCTTCTATTATCTGACACATTAGAAGAAAAGTACAACCTGAATAGAGAATAACTCGAAAGTTATCCTTATTTTCTTGTTTTTAAACAAATATTTCAATTAATTAATTTCCTATTCATTTTCAAGTGAGTTTTACTTCGGGTAGATTTACTTTTTTAAATAATGTTACAGTTTTAAAAAAAATGAGGATACTTGTCTGAATAAACCATCAAGTTATGATAATAATCTCACTTTAAAGCATTGCACAGTTTTAGCTGTTGGTACGCAGCAGGTGTTCTGGCTTGCCAGTTATGCATTCAAACAAACTGTGCATGTTCAAACAAAGACACATAAGAAACTCAATGTTTTTGCATATAACTTTGAAAAGGAAGAAGATGGTATAGAAAACTCATTTGGAAAAGGCTGGAGAACAAACCAGCTGAAAGCTTCCAAAAACAATTAAAAAATTGATACACTTGTGCAAATTCACCATAAAGTTATATCATAAAACTTCTCCTTTAAAGATTCTAGACAGTTTGATCCTAGAAACTTAAATCAACTTGACAGCTGAAGTCAAACTTAAGTACACACTTGATCATCAGAATTAATATTTTGGTCATAAAATCAAGTGAGATTACATGAGATAATAGCAACTGTCGTCAAGTGTCAAAATTGTTTTTTTAAATTAAAAAAAGAGAGGCACTTGGAATAATATTTAGCTGTAAAATATCTGGTTAAAATCACCATAATGGTTCATAAGTGTGAACCACAAAATGTTTCCTGGAAACTGCAACATTAATCTAATGGAAATTACTATAACTTTAGAACAAATTGATGAAACCCAACCTTAATAATGACAGAGGTTGGGACAAGGTCCAACATGAAAGTTATGAAAATGCACAAAATTGTTCATATACTTCTGCCAAATAAAATGACTTTTTTGACATAATACCATGGTCAGTAATATTCATGAACTAATATTGTAAATGGGACTTGTTTGATTAAACGCCAACAACACTTGTGAGACAAACAATATGTCAGAATAAAGAGTGACACAGTCAGTGATTAGAGATATAGACACCATCTTGAGGATAAAACATTACATTATCACTTTGCTTACAAGCCTGGCCAGTTTCTGTTTTCTCTGGCAATAACCAAAGTCAGATTTGGATTAAGTTTATGAGGGAGGATCAATAAGTCTACAGCCTGACATGTAGTTATTAGCTAAACTTTGATCTGGAGTTATCCCTGTATAATGTTCAAACTGCGATTAATATTCATCACTGAATTAAGTGCATTGACAAGGAAGGAGACTATATTGAAAAATAAATATTCTTTGTGTAAAATAAGTACTTTCTTCATCATTGGGCTATATATATATATATATATATATATGAAAAGACAATTCAGAAGACCATGTTGTGTACAAATGAGATTTCTTTAGTTTATTTTGATGTTTCGCCAATTCATACAGGCTTCTTCAGAAAAAGTGATGGAGATACAAAAAGTTGTTTGTTATATAGGGTCCATGTTTGTTTGTGAGTGAGTTTAGTGATTATTATTTAAACCAAGTGGATTTTAAGTGTTCTAAAAACTAGGGCAGTGATTTACTTTTAATTATCGGCTGGGCTATGTGTATATTGGTCTGCAGGGAAAGTATCAAAATAACATATTGGTGTGTGAATCTGAAGAAGCCAGCATGAACTGGTGAAATGTCAAAATAAACTAAAGAAATTTCATTCCTCTTTTTAATAACTAAGGCCACCAAGATTATCAGTCTTTGAATTGAATTGAGAATTGAAACCCCTCCCAACTTAGAATTTACTTTTCCCATCACTCAAAACATCTTACACTAATGGCTAAGCCAAATACACCTTGGTTAAAATAATTGTGGAATTGTCAAAGACCTTGAAAATGAGTTAAACCAGCCTGGGTAAACAGCCATGTTCTCAGAAAGGCAAAGAGGAAACACTCTGCATGAATCAGATATTTAAACACCAAAGGTGGTGAAGATTACTTGAGATACATTGCCAAGAGAAATGAAGCTACCAATGCATCAAAGGAAGCTAGGAAAGAATTCAAAACTAAGCTCATTAAAGAATGCATGGGAAACTTCAAAGGTGTCTGGAAATATATCAAGAGTAGAAAAATGAATTCAGGTATACCAAATCTGAAGAAAAGGGACAATACTCTCACAAAGACTGCAAAAGATATTGCTGAAACTCAATGAGGACACCACAAACATTCCCAAAATACCTCCCAAAGAACTAAAAACTTTGCCTCTAGAGTCATTCACAGTGACAGAGGAAAATGTCACTAAGTCGCTAAAAAACCTACAAACTGACAAGTCATCTGGCATATATGGAACGCATCCCTGCCCACTGAAGGAGTTAGCTGATGTCATGTCATGTCATGTCATGTCATAACACATCACAGTGATCTTCCACAAGTGACTAGCAACAGGACAGCTGCCAAGAAAGTGGCTGGATGCAGTAATTTCCCCAATCTTTAAGAAAGGACAGCATTGCCTTTCTAAATATTATCATCCTGTCTCATTGCTATGCATTATCTGTAAAGTGTTGGAATGAATCATCACACCACATATCGTCAATCACATCAAAAGCAACAACCTAGGTTTACTAAAGGCAGAAGCACCACCACAAACCTCCTGGAAGCTCTAAACATCTGGAGTGAAGTCACGAAGCATAATATCCCTGTTGACATTCTGTTCTTAGATTACACTAAAGCCTTCGACTCCATGCCACATAGGAGACTGATAAAGCAGGTAAAGAGAAAAGCTCTACAGTGGATTAACTCATTTCTCATGAACAGAAGACAGCAAGTCCCTGCTAATGGTGAACTATCAGAATTCAAACCTGTCCCTCAGGGTTCCATCCTCGGTCCAGTCCTATTTACCATCTATGTGAATGATATTCCCTCCAAACTTGAAACCCTCATTTCAATGTATGCTGATGACACAAAGATATACTCAGGTATAACTCCAGAAAGCTCCACGGCCACATTAATGTCAGTCCCGGGAAAGCTAGAAACCTGGGCCAACTTAATGCAGATGAAATTCCACCCAGTAAAATGCAAGGTCGTGCATATTAGAAAAAAAAATCCCAAGAAAAAATATCATATGAAAACAACTAATGGCAAGTACCACATAATTGAGGAGACAGAAGTGGAGAAAGACCTTGGAGTGCACATGGACAACAAACTAAAATTTTCTCAGAATACACAATCGATAGTGAACAAGGCCAACAAAGTTTATTCAAGTTCATGAGCAAGGAAATATTCACATTGCTATACAAATCTCTCATCCGCCCACACCTAGAATACACATTGAAGTGTGACCAGGATGCAATCGAAAAGTGAGGAGTGGAGTCACTAAACTAGTGACTGAACTGAAGGACCTCCCCTACACTAGTAGACCGCAACAGCTCAATATACCAACTCTTGCGTACAGACACAGAAGAGCTGATATGATAGAGACCTACCGCATCCTGATCAACCAACACTCAGTCAACACTCACTGTCGTTGCCCTATCTTCCCAAACAAGTACATGCTTAACCTTTCACCAAACACACACACTAGAGTTCACAGATACAAACTTCAACCGCAACTTGAAACTAGCATGAGGAAACAGTTTTTCACTGCAAGAGTGACAGCAGACTTGAACTGTCAGAGTGAAGCCACGGTGCAAACACTTTCAAGACTAGCCTAGAGAGGGAATGGTCAAGCAGAGACAAATATTGTTACACCTTCTCCTACTAAACTATGTAAACCATGCCCATTATAAAAGATGAGGAGCTTGGAAACAATTGGTAAAAACCTACGTCGCTCTAATTACTGCATGGTACCTACTCCCCGATATAAGGTACATAAGGTGCATAACAAGCACAACGTTAATACTAGGGACTGAACAGCAGACCTCATTGCCCCCACTCAGGGCTTTTAGTTTTTGTCTGCATCTGAATGTATAAGTAGTGGCTGATAGAGTCAAAGAAAAATAGAGTACAATACATTCGAGTGGATGTAGCCAATAGCTGATGGTTGTGTTCATAAGGGAAAAAATGATTGATGGCAGAATGAGATCAGAAGTTGCAGCCTAAATTTCATAACTGACTTGAAAGAATTATGGAACTTTCTATAATTGCACATAAATCACTGCTCTTACTTTTAATAATAAACGACTTGAAAGTTGCTATTCTGCATACACCTGGAGCCTAAAGTGTAAAACTCTGCAGATTTAGTGGGGTGGGGATTTGGAAATCATTTTTCTAAAAACAGTGTATGATAATTCTTTTCTTTTTTCCTTTTTTCTTGATCATATATATGAGCTGTGGCTGTCTTATCAAATGTATCTCTTCTGGGCAGCTTGCAACTCAGTTCATAAAGGTTCTTCATCAAAATCTGTACAAAATCAGTAGAAACCATCAGCCAAACATGTTGTTGCCAGTCAACACCAGCCATCATCAGCAGTCAACAACAGCAGCAGCAGCCTGGATGAGCAGTTCCTAAAGTTAGTCATGTCTGTCACACATGTTGACTTAAGAGGCCTTTATTTTGAAATATATAATAAGAGCCGTGTCCATCAGACTTATACTGACTTAAGAGGCCTTTATTCTAAAATATGTACTTTTAACGAGAGCAATATGTACACATCATAATGTGGAAGAGTGAGAGAAGAAACTTACAACAAATGTTGTCTACAAAGAAATAATTGGCTAATATACATGTAAATGGTTTGATTCCCGGTATGAGTGAAGAGTGTGGAAAACTCTTCATTAGGACAAATTTCCCTGTGTACTCATCAGCTAATTGAGTACACTCTAAGCTGTGTGATTATGGTGGAGGTATCCCTTAGGTGGACTTGCATCAGTGCCAGAGGGGTGGTCATAACAAATTAAGAATAAAGTTCTGGTCTTTGCTCAGGCTGATTACCCTCTGGTAGTGAGTATATAGTGTTGATCGGAAAATAAAAAATAAGCCTCAGATGGGAATTGAACTCACATCCCTATAGCCAGGGGAAGCAGTATTTAGACTTGACTGCTTTACCAATTAAGCCACCAAAACTTTAAATGGAAACGGAAGCCAGAATAACACCCTTATTTGCTCACTGCCGGAGGATAATTGTCCTGATAAAATTAAGATGAAGGTAAAAAAGTAGTCATACAATTTAAAAATAATAATGATTTATAATATTTCATAAATAAAAATAAAAAATGGAAATATGTATTAAATGCTGTAACTACCAGAATGTAAACAAACGATTGGAATAAAGGATGGGTTTAAGGGTGTTATTCAAGTTTCTGTTAAAGTCTCGGTGGCTTAATTGGTAAAGCAGGCAGGGCTAAATGGTGCTTCCCCTGGGGATGTGGGTTTGGATCCTACCTGAGGCTTATTCTTTATTTTCTAATCAATGCTATTTGCTCCCTGCTGGAGAGTAATTGGCCCGAGCAAAAGTTGCTATAAAAAGCAACTAATAAAATTAAGATGAAGGTAAAAAAAGTAGTCATAAAACTTTTAAATAATAATGATTTATAATACTTCATCAAATAAAAATAAAAAAGTGGAAGAAAGATAACATTTAAAATAATGGAAAAATACAAATATAACAATTCGTAATCTTTTTGCTTGGACTGCTTGCATACTTCCAACTGGTGGCAGTGGTTGGTATTCAAGCTCAGATAAAACCAGGATTTGGAATGCTGATTTTCAAGGCATATAGGCCTTTTTCCATTTGATTAGTCTTTCTAACCTTCTTTCCTCTTATGCCATACTAAGCTATGGTTAGTAAATATCAATATTATTATTTTTGCTTATAGAAATTATCAATATTAATTTGATACTATAATTTTGATGCTATAAATTAAATACACTAGTAATAATTAATATATTAGGCAGAAATAGTCAGCATTAATAAAATGAAACTAATTTTAACCGTTATATAATTTTCAATCTCATCTGATTTCTCTGAGAAGAGTAGCCAAATTGATTGTGCTAATAATGAGAGATGCCAAGTCAACAAACTGAAATATTAAATTGGTCTCCACTGGGCAGCTTGCCACTCAGTTCATAAATGTTCTTCATCAGAATCTGAACAAAATCAAGCACTTTCTTTAAAACCCATAAGAACTCAGACCCATTTCTACTTGAAGGAACATTATGTGGGATTCTGGGTAGGCAAATTGACACAGTCACATGACTGCACCAATATGTTCAGTAGATGTCACTTAGTACACTTCATGAGTTAAAATCAAGGATAAAATATAATATTATATAAGAGACTGTGCAGATCAATTAAATTGTATGTGACACTGGTGGGCTTTTATGGGTTAAGCCTTGAATTCTCAGAAACTACAAAGCACAATGTAATTTTATGTATAGACTTACAGGGTAATTTCATTAAAATCCTGAAAAAGGAACAAAAGGAAAAAATCTTGTTCTTATTTCCTTATATTCATTTCTGACTACTCCCATTTACTGTCCACATACCCTTGTATAACAGTATTTTTTTCTACAACAGGGGTCACCAAACCTTTTGGGAGGCAGGCCGGATTAGAAATATTACTATGCCTTGCTGGTCAAGATGAATAAAAAATGAAACAATGATCATACAAGCTTGTTTTTTGGTTTGTTGGTTGTTTGTTAGCTTCTGTTTTTAGCTGTGTTGTTTAAATGGTTTGGTTAGAACCATATTTAGCTGTGTTTAGCCAAAAGAGAGAGATAAACAAAAAAAACATGTGTCCAGGGCAATCACTTGTGGTCAAAAGGAGCCCTTCCCAGCTCCCTGCAGGCCATCATTTTTGGTGCTGGAAACGGGGCTTGTTAATGTGGGCTGTTGGGTAGATTCTGCTTCAGCGTGTTTATTGATATTAAGCATACATATATAAACATTCATACATACATAATTATAAAGACATTTATTAGTTGAGAACCTATATTTGTCTGGTGCTGGTGTGAACGACTGCTAAATGAGAGGCCTTGCTGGAATCAGTGCAACATGTCACTGCTGGCACATGTGTCATGGGTTCGCCATCACTGACACAGAGACCTAAATCTTTACTTCAAAGTTATTCACTCTCATAGATTGATCGGCTTACTTAAGTTGTGATTAAAAAAATCAACAAAAAATTTACATGAAGATAAATAGTAGTCAAAAATTGATAATAATGGTTTACAATAATTCATCCCCACCCAAAAAAATGTTATCGTACAAAATGACTTGATTTAGCAGCAACACACAGAGTCATGCTTTATCCACAACCACTTTCCCTTCACTATGACCTGATTTAGGGTAAATTTTGTCATTGAGAAAAGAGAAGGGGTAGAGGGAGAAACAAAAACATCCATGGACTTAGACCTTACTTTTACTGCTGCTATCAACTGTTTGCTTGTCAAAAAATCAATATATGACCAAAAAACACCAAAATAAGAATTGATTTCATTGTAAGAAATATGTGTGCCATTTGTGAAAAGAATGATAGATGAAAATCCTGGTATAAAAATTATTTGTTTCTGATGTTTAGAACCAAAGATTGGCTGGAGAATGACATCTGATGACCTCGAATGACCTTTAAGGTTAGCAAAATAAATTTTTTTTATTCTCCATGTCAAATATTACATTAATGGACCTTGTAGTTTTAGCGTGAAAGAGGCATGGACAAACAAAGGGCTCAAATATTAGTATAGATTAATATGATAGTTCAGGCTGTACACATATTCTTAAGTTCAGTTATATGATGAGAAATAACAAGAGAATTACTTCTATGAGTGTATGGGCTTTGTAATACTACCCAAATTAAATTAAAGAATGTGGATTTTGAACGGAATCTGACTTTTCTCAATTAGAAACCGTCAACCAAAACTGTCACCAAAAC
>VCCN01000784.1:851461-863282 GCA_006491835.1 Architeuthis dux | reverse complement strand
CAGATGTTAATTATAATTATATATAATAATGATTCTCCTGCTATCTGAAATTTGAGCATTCCCACAACAACCTTTCGTAAGCCGAAATGGCGTAAAGTGAATAAGCAATTAGTATAAAAATATATGGGAAATAGTTATGACCAAATTGTGTTGGATACACCGATAGTCGTATGCTCGTTGTGCCTAGTCAGTACCAAGGTGGGTGACTGGTTGAGAGAGTGCGGGATGGAACTTAGGCACAACACTTCCTCCATACTAAGTGCCTAGGCATAGCAGCTAAAGCTACTGAGACCGTCTTTCACAATGACAAGAGTCATACATATGGGAAATAATTTTGATGATGGTATATTAGGCTATTTTCACTTTGTGCCTTCTTTCGTAAAAGCAAAAACATGATGTTAAGCAAACTTTCGAAAAGCAGGGATGCCTGTATATATTAATTGATGTTATCTATATTAGTGGTCTCCAACCTTTTTTCATGATATGAACCCCAAATATTACTGAGACACTTAGAAAGAACCCTTAAACTTTATAATAGAATGTATATATATACAATGATAATGAAAGTTAATATAAACAATACCTAACAATCTCCGGTGAGCGAAAATGGTGCAACATTATTCACAAAATGTCAATCCGAAACGTTTTATGTGTTATTAATTTTTTTATCTAATATTAACAATTTTGATCAAGCTTCTCTGTCAAACCATACTGACGAACCCTGTTTGAACTACTTTTTTTTTACAAACCCCAAGAAGTTTTTTGTTAACCCTTTAGATTTGTACGAACCCAGGTTGGTGACCACTGATCTATATTATATATATTATTATAGTTGGCACACACACATATTAGTGAATATACCAAGTAGATATAAATAAAATCTCACTATAAATAAGTAAATATGTGTGTGTGTGTGTATGTGTGTGTGCATGCATGTGTATATGCTGGTTAAATGAATTAATCTGATTCTTGTGGCTACAAAGTTTCAATTGGAGAATCCCAAGACATTTGTGTGGATTTATTCAAATCAAAGATCCATGTAAGTGTTAAGTCAAAAACTATGGATAGTTGGTTTGAGTAATTAAGATTATTTGACAGATAAATTGAGGACCATTTCCTAAGACTTAACATTGCTGGTTCTATCCATCTAAATTGGCTTGAAATGTCTACTGGCCAACTGACATCTACTTATATAATGAACAGTGTGAGTTTCTCGGTTCTCTGCCCATAACAATTGACTTTCCCAATTAAACATAACAATTTTGCTAATAAAAATACCTCCAATCCACCATTTGAAACTATGGAGTCTTCCAGTGAAACAAATTCAGTATTTTTGTTTTTTTAAAAATATCCCATAGAAATTCAAATATATCCATTTTTTCATGGGAATAACCAGTAAATCAGATACAAAAAAAGGATCAGAATGCACATTGTATAGTAATGATCAGCAAGCTAAGCTTGCTGGCTGTTGTTAGTGGGTTCAATCCTCACTGGATCTCCCAGTATCGATTGTCTGATACCAACTCATGCGTAGCCAAAGGTAACAATTTAGCAGATAAAAATATCTCTTACCCACCATTTGAAACTATGGACTTTTCCACTGAAACAAAGTGTGTGGATTGATAAGTTTGCCTGACATGTAGCTAAATTTGATCTGAAATTTTCACTGTATATATGATTAATATTAACCACTGAATTAAGTACATTGACAAAGAAAGGCTGTGGACTTATTGATGTACCCACGTCTATACAGGTATACCTTGATTAGTATGGTTAATTTGTTCCCAAATTTCCTGTGCTGTTCAAAACCCTACTATTCAAGGTCTTAGTATAATTTAATGAGTTTTTGTTTTCACCTTATACTTTGCTACATCAATTTGTACAGCAATACCATAACCGCACTACATCAAAACCTGCACTAATCAAGGTATTCCTGTATATAAGTATTTATATTTGAGTACTTGTATATCATATCAGACCATAAAACTCTTAAAGAAGAAGAATTCTTTTGTAGGAAATTAAAATCTGAAGCAAGGACTTGCCACTGTTACTGTTGGGATTTATTAAGCTTTTAGGAATAGTTTTATGTACATTAATATACAAGGTCTGACTGGAAAGTATCCATTCATTTAATAATAACAAAGAAATAGCATACCTAAGGCAATGGCATCTTAGTCCCCTTCAAAGTATTCCCCTAACACACTAACACTAGCATCCCTACAACTTTTCAAAACAGCCTGTAATGTCCTCTTTAATGATTGCCATCAGCTGCCTGATCACATTCTCCTTAATCCTTCCCATGGTCTAAAATCTCTTTGGGAAAACCAGAAGTCACATTGAGCCAAATCTGAACTTTAAGGAGGCTGACAGACCTGTATGATATGATGTTTTACCAAAAACCCAGAAGTCTTGAAAGGGTTAACCTAGGGTATTAATTTTCCCTTAAATTTACAGCATACATCTATCTTTAACATCTTTAACATGGGGTCACACATTGTGCAATATGTTTAAAGTTTTAAAAAAACTAGGATTCCAAAAACCTATTTAGGAGGGGAATTTTCAAAAAACAAAAAAGAATTTTCCCTACTCATTGCGGGGAGTGTGTGTGCAAAATTTCAAGTTTCTACTATGAATGGTTAGGACTGGGCAAAGTCTGGATACATAGATAGATACATAGATAGATATAAATGTCAGTACACATGAATAACCTAAACCCAGCAATAAACCAGTGTTATGGGTAGCGGTGATTAAAAAACACCAAAACAAATCATTAAGAGAGTTATAAACTTTATTTATAAGCAGGAATGTAATGACAATTATTTTTCGGTTGGATTTAATGGTAAATAAGCTTATAATGGCTCTATGGCTGAGCTGGTTTATCAATAAAAACTCATAATATTCTGCTGGTGCTCTCAGAACAATTGTTATGGCAACTATTTTTGACACTGTGGATAGAAACAGGAAGAATGAATGCTCGGTCACAGAATGTTCACTTTTAGTGGAATCAGAACAGTTAATATTCCAAAAGAATATTCCAAAAGAATTGTTTTCACAGTCACAAGATTACAAGTTATAACTGTCAAGAAATGTTATTTGCGATTACCAAGAAAGAATAACAATTCATTCATAATTAATTTCATAAACATTTGGACTTAAAAGATTAATTAGAAAACGTCAACAAAAATTGTCAACATCAACATAGTCAACATCAACATAGGTGTCTTCACTTTTCAAATCGGTCTGGCTGGCTGGCTATATATGTATCGTGCATACAGACTGCACCAATGGAGCTAGAGTGCTGAAAATTTCAACATTTACTCCTTGAAAAAGACCAGATACAAGATGGAGAGATGAGATAGAAAAGTTTGCCGATAAGATGTGGCAGAGATTAGCACAATCTAGGTCGTCATAGAAGGAGATGGGAAAGGCCTGTGTCCAGCAGTGGACTTATATAATGTCATTTTCTTTTTTTAAATTCTCACCCAAAAAGGTTTTTAGTGGGGGAGGGGGTGGGGTTTAATTTAAGCCTGTAATTCTATGCTAAATTGGTCCCTTAGTTTGTATCTGGCACTGTTCATGCTTTTTTTTTTTTTAAATTTGGACCTTTTTAGTGATCACCGCCCAGCAAAAGGCAAGAGAAATAACTTATTCATTGATAACCTTTTTTAATAATGTTTTAATTGATCACCTTAATGCTGCCAAAAGACATTGGTCATGAGACGGTCTCTATTGAGTTACTAACCAGACCTGTTTTCATCTTGTTTGCTTTATTTGTTTCTCTAAATATCATTAATGCAGAAAATCACACACAATGAATAGTAATTATTTCCAATTCACATCAAGTATTGACACTTGGCAAAAGATACTGTGACATAATTACTATATCTCCAAGAAAATTAAAGATTTTTCACAATGTTTACAGTTTGAATCATGCTAAAGCTATATAATCTGAGAAAATTCTTTAGATACTCAAACAATCATGCACCCAGCTTATGTTCCCAACATTCTGGATAAGAAATATACACACACATTCATATTTATATGTTCTATGTCTTGGAGTAGATAGTAGTTGCTCACTAGGTAATAATAATCTTAGTCTCAGTTGCTGCCATGTTGCACGACCCTTGAGGCAACGATTTTTTTCTCCACTTCTCAAAAAATCCACAGAGACCCAATTATTTTTATAGGAATTGTGGGTTTTATGGGGCTGGGGTGCAAACCTGACACTCAGGATGGACTGCCTTACAAAGAGCTTTAACGGCCCTGCTATTTACCCATAGCAGGGGAGTTAAAGTGGATTCATGCCTTTTCTAAGGATATTAGTCCCAGACAATTTGAACTCTGTTCGCCAATTCCATTCTGCGTGCCGTCAACCGTTAGACCACCCACACCTCCACAAAATAATAATCACAGATAATTAATGTGGTTTGGGTAAAGCATTTTTAATGAGTTGCTATTAAATGAAGACAATGGCAAACGGCAGTGCTACTTGACCTTTTCGGGCAGTCAATGTCTCAGGTACTTACAGGCACCGAGCCAAGTAATAACAGGTAGGGGGTCATCATCTGAAGCCTTGGTTATATCGTTTTAGTTTTGTTATTAACAATATCTGGTTTTTAAGTAATATTCTCCAAATTGGGAAGCAATCAGAAAGTCAGTCAAAGATCCAGTGTAATGATATGCAACCTAGTATCTTACTTTTAGTTTGACCAATTGCGGGTAAAGCTAACAGCTATATAGTCAATAGTTTACTGAATTTAATTTTAAACCTGAAGATGATTATGCTGTTTTTTTTGTGTCTGTGTATTACAAAGGAAAGCAGTTGCTGTGATCAGGCATGTTTGTATATAAGCTTGCAAGATAACTCAAGAATAGTTTGATGGATCTTGTCAGATTAGTCTTTAGGATGAATAACAGCATGTGATCAGATTTTGTATAGAACAAATCAAACATACATCTCTTTGTTGATAAGGTTTCATAAAACATTCTTAATCTTAAATGAATACTAAATAGAAACTGTCATGTTAGAACATATTTTAGAACATTTTAAGAACATTTTATTTTAGTGTGAAAAAAAGTATTTGTATATACAAGCACACATCATAACAATCATATTTACACAATGTCTAGCGCCTTAAACCTTTTCTGGTGGTGTAATAAACATTATACTTTTTCTTAAAATCATTTACATCTATTGATAGCACTACATATTCTGGTAATCTGTTTCAAAGTCCCACCACTCTTATTACTAAAAAAGAATTTTCCGATGTTCAATCTACTTCTATTTGCTTCTACTGTATATGTGTGGCCTCTCAGTCCCTTGTACCACTTCCTAGTAAAGAATACATCAGGATTTACTACTTCTAAACCTTGCATAATCTTAAACATTTCTATTAAGTCTCCACGATCTCTCCTATTTTCTAACAATGTTAACGCTAACACTATCTATCCTCATAACTCATTACCCACATCTTTTGGCAGCATGCCATATTTTCAAAAAACAAGCTGGCATAAACTAGGGATCAATTTAGCATAAATTTACATGGCAAATTGACCTACCACCCCCCACTAAAAAACTCTTTGGGGGAGAATTTAAAAAAAACAAAAATAACGTTTTTTCTAGACATAATAAGGAGTAAATGTTGAAATTTTCAGCCCTCTTGCTCCATTGGATTGGCCTGTATGTGTGATACATACATAGCCCAGCCAGCCTGACTGACTTGAAAACTGAAGAAACCTATGTTGACAGTTTTGGTGACAGTTTTGGTTGATGGTTTTTAATAACAGAGAACAATTATCTATTTTTATGTAGTTCTCTTTGAGGTTTGCCCACATTATAAACCTGATGCATTTCTAATTTGCAGACAAAAGCTTAAGACTTATACTTTTGTAGTTGCTAGCCTGCTTGTCAGAATACTGTGAACTCTATCACTGGAGATACCAATTTATATGGCCATACACCAAATAGTTGTTGATAACCCATTGTGACTGTATCAGTTTTGTCAGTGTTTTGTTGATACCTAATCTTCCAGACAGTCTACACTTTTCCTATTGTTTGCTTTAAGCTGCCTACTTTTGAACAAGAGCATTATTCCCAAAGATTGGCATCATATCCTCATATATTTTCTTTGAACTTAATCATTGATTTTTGCCATCACTTGAGAACAGCCTAACATCAAACACTGCACATATGAAGCAGGTCATTTTAGAGGTTGGACAAATAAAAATAAGAATTAGTATATTTTGATAAGATCGAGTGGGTAATCAATATAAAGAGTTGACATTAATCTATGTAGACCCTTCACTGCTACGCCAGATATCCATTTTATTTGGACTACAAACATCTACCAACCATTGTAGCAAACAAAAGAATAGGAGCACTCTTTCAAAACCATATCTGAACATCCAAAAAAGAGGATGTTCACAGTCGGCGCCATTCAAAAAAGATGTTTCCGGTCACCATCGTAGTTGCGAGAGTGGCCAGATTATGGTTAAAAATTGCTAAAATGCCTTAAATGCAGTGCAAGAAAAAATAATGCTCTGGTGTAAAAAAAAAACCTAAGAAAAAAAAATACTTTCAACATTTCATTTATGGCTCTAATAACAATATGAAAAAAATGAATGCTTATGGTTGAAGAACAAGAAAAAGTAGTATATGGCAGTAGATGCTATACTTAAAACTGCTAAGTTGACAACACAATACAGATGTCCTCCTGTCCGCCCTCTCTCGTGCTAGTTCAGCATACCATATTATACCAGTTGTGAGAGATAAACACCTTCTGGCCTATCTCTCTCTCTCTCTCTCTCTCGTCATTACAGTTTCATGTTTTTTCCCTGGTGAAAATTGATGGAAGACTTGGCTGTATTGTTTTATTCCCAATTTTTGGGAAAATATGAGCATATGGCAATTCTAAGTGGAACTCAATTTTTTTCTAGTTTCAGAAAAGTAAGAGTTGCATAAAGAAATATATTAAATTTCACCCAAGATTCAAATAAAGGATTTTATTCATTAGACTAAAGTAAATTGCTGTAAAAAAAAAAAAGGAATTTATAAAATAGAAAGATAGATGGATGGAAATCAGATAGTGTTTAAATTAATTTATTTTCAAAATTAATTTAATACCACTCTTTCTTTACATGGTTAGTTGTATCTGCGGATGCAAAACCTGTGGATATGATGGGCTGACTGTTTGGTCATGCATGTGTCTTCCTTTAATCACATCACGTTACTAAATAAGCCAGCCATAATCCTTTGTGGTCAAGCCGTGTTGCTGAATATATTACTCCAATTGGATTGAACTGTTCTTGAAATACAGGTGAAAGACGACTTATCAATTCAAAAACTTTCCAGACCTGGAAACTACATAACATCTAATTAAAAGTATTGATGCCTTTATGTAAGCTCCCCTTTATTACTGAATCCTCTGAAGAGGAAACAGAGCTCCAGTTTACACTCTCTTAACAACTTGCATAATGAAATAGCTTAACAATGCAGAAAACATTTTTTTAAATTATCGAAAGAGGTCAATTCTGAGTATGAGTTTATACTGTAATTTATCAAGCAAGTCCCATGGAAGTATTCATTTTTGTTCTCAATTGGATAAATTTATTATTCCTTAATATATTTCAATGGAATTGTGTATGTAGGCTTGTGGAGGGATTCTACCTGGAGGGGGCGGGTAGTTATCCAATTGTTTGTTTACATTTTATAAGCAAAAACATTGTTTTTTTTTTTACAATTGGGAAAATTTCTCAAATCTTGATTTTGCTGAAATTTGACTATAATGTTGACAAAACTGAAGGAATTGAAAAATAGTGAGTTACGGTTGATCCGATTGTTTTTTGTTTACATTTTATATATAAATAACCATATGTCAACATGCCACAAATATTGAACTTTGGAACTGCTGAACAGATTAGAATGAAAATTGTTATACAGGTTCTTGGGCACCTAATTACTGAAAATATATAATGTTTTTAAGAATTATGGTTTGAATTAAAAAAAAAGTTTTGTATATCGGAGTTAACAGTCCCAATAAACAACTAATTATTCCTAGCATTGCTCTTTCCATGGCTCTCTGAAACTCTCTAAGTTGGTTTTCAGTTTGTTTTGTTAATTTCCATGTTTCACATCCGTTAGTTTTCAATAAAAACTCAGTAAGCTATCTACATAATTTTAAATATTTTGCACACACATTAATTTCCTTTGTGCATGGGTTGCAAAATGTGTGTGCGCTCGCACAACCGCACAGCTCAGAGGGAACTATGATAATAAATACATCTAGTTTCAAATCAGATTTTCTTTCTTGAAGCAGAGATTTTTGGAAATGAGCAGACACTTGGGTTAGAACCCCAAGCCTTGCAAGCTATCAGTTTACTGCTATAGAGATAGAACCAAGGTTTCAAATGCAAAGAGAAAAATGTCAAGATATTGCAACCGTTTTTGCAAATGTTAACTGCAGGAAGAACTGAGATTTCTGCATCATTGTGCATTCTGGTGGACCATATGTTGCCATACCAGATATAGACATTTCAAGGAGGATTCTTGTGTTGACAGAGGAGGCTGCAGTGGACAAAGCGGACATCTGTTGCAACAAGAATGAGCAGGAAAGTGGCAGAGAGAAGAAAGAGGAGGCTCCACTTGTTCTACTATGGTGAGCCTGGACTCAATTATATCAGATTTTTATTTCTTAAACTATTTCTTTGTTTCACTTTCCTTTTAACTCTAACATGTTTCTGCCTTTTTCTTTACTCTGATCTTTTCTGGTTATTATAGTTCTTGCTATTACTTGCAGTATTGCAACAACAACAGAAACAACAACAACAACAACAGAAATGATAGCCGAGTGGGGGACAGAGTAGAGAAAAGAAAAAGGGGGAGTAAGAGAGGGAGTAGAAACTGAAGAAAAGTAGAGGTAAGAGGCAAATGGGAAGGGGAGTAAGATGAAAAGAAGAAAAAAAGAAGAAGTAGAGAGGGAAGAAAAGGAGAGGTAAGAGGAAAACTGGATGAAGAGTAATGGTGGAGGAGGAAAAGGAGAAGTATGAAGAAAAGAAACAGAAAGGGATGAGAGGTAGAGGAGGGGGAAGAAAAGGCAAGAGGGGAAGAGGAAGCAGGTAAAAGAAAGAGAATTGGCATAACAATTGATAACACAGAAAATATAATAGGCGTTGTAAATATGAGTATCTGTTGCTGCCTTTATGCAAACACCCTCAGGAAAAAATGCTTGAATATCATGTACACAATCTCATTGCACATCGTCTCCTTGTAATCTTTTCAATCGCTTACTGCATGTGAAGAAAAGTTTGCCGTTAGTACAGGGTGGGTGAGAATTAACTCCTTATTAGAAATTATATGTAACTTTTGTAAATATTGCTCTATTTTCATGAAATAAATTTGTATTTTGATCCTTAAAGTGGTAGAATTTAATATATTGTATGGTCCAAAGTAAAGCTAGTTTTACTACAATCGATCAATAGATAATAAAGTTATTACCAATTGCCAATAGGGTGTTTCTTTTCACCCACCCTGTATATGGGCAATTCACACTCAACATAATTACTTGTGCACATGACTGCTACAGCCATTATCAGTGTCGACAGTGGCCAAAGCATCATTGTTATGATAATCTCTGATCCCTTCTCTTCCTCTGAACGTTTCCTGCAAAATAAGTATTTTCATATCCACACTTGCCAACTTAGTGCAGTGATTAGATCAAAGGTTGGTGAGCGGAGAGATCAAACTCAGGTCAGATAAGCATGTTGTAAAATATTTTGAGATTATTCTTATTAATTAAAAGTACATAGGGAAGGTCGAATCACTTGCTTTAATTTTTGTTTCCACCACTTGATGGCAACCCCTGTTAGCCTCATTTTGAGCAGAAAAGTTTCTGCCATTTTTCTACTAAGTTTGAGTCACATGTGCTGTAAGCATAAAAACGTTTTTTCACCTTGGTAAATATCTTTTTCTGTTTGACAAACATGTGCCTAGTTCATGCTGTAATGTGCGGTTCATGATAGTGCAGTCTATGTTTATGAGATGTGGTGGAGTAGGTTGGTACACTTTTTTCCGAATGTTTAAATGATAATATAATAAACTTAACTAATGTCTCAAATTTAAAGGACCCATCCAAAGGAAGTTTCTTTTCCATATAAACTTTTAGTCATATTTGTGTTTTAATGAATTAATTTCACAGCCGTCTAAGTGAAAAATGTAGCCCTGGTACCTCCTAATGCAATTGAAATGATCTTGGATGAAGTGAAAATATGAAGAGGAGCATGAAAGAAATGATAATCTTAATTGAATAATTTATCATTTACTTATGCTCTTATAAAGTTATATATATTTTTTGCTTGCAACGGAAAATTCTTTAAATTCATTCATTATCTCTCTTTCAAAGTCTTGAAAACTTAGCAGATGCTACTGCTTCGCCTTCTATCATATTCTCTCTCTCAATGTAAGTACTATTTATATCTGGTACAGCGTAGTATCAATACTCTTCACAATAATAGATGTTTCCAGGTGGTTACCTAGCAATCTTCTACAGTTTTAATCCCCCCATTTTCTCTTAAATATTTTTATACAGTATATATATAGTTTTTGTAGAATGCATATAAGATGTATACATATAATATATATATAGTTTTTGTAAAATATATATATATGTATATAACTTTCCCCCACCCATATATATATTCTTGTATGCCTCCCCACATACAAACTCCTATTTTTAAACACATTACCTGATTACTATCATAACACCCCTACCAACTCTCCTCGCCCTTCCCATCTCACATACCAATCTGCGGAACATACTTGATCAAAAGGACACTCTGACCTCTTATTGACCTAGAATTACCCAGAATCCACTGACCACTACCAGATTTGGGTCAGCAAAGAATTCTGCATGAGATTCAACACAGACAGTAGTCCCCTCTATGCTTGGAAACATTTCATCAACACTGTATTGATGTTAAAGACTGACTTCAATTTATATCCGGCGATGATAAAAACTCTTCGAAACATGTACGGAAAAAACATATGACCAATAAAATTCCATATATACACTATACTCCTGTTCTGTCTCAACTTTTACAGTACAACTCTCTCTCTCTCTCTCTTTCTCTCTCTCTTTCACAACAAATATTTTTTTCATTTTTCTTTACATAAGTACAGGTTGCATCTCTCTAATCCTGCGCTCTATGATCTGGCAACTCCAATGGTCCTGCACATTTTGAATCTGCCACCATTAGTTTGTGGATCTGCCTCTAGAGTTCTTTGTTTTGGTTTCAAACCTGACTGCGCCCCCTGCAAATTGCTAAATCTGCACCCCTCACAAAAGTAAAAGGTTTAAAAAAGGTTTGATTGCACCCCCAGTGCTCCGATCCCCCTCCCACCCCAGTTGCGGGGGTCTGTCTGTTTCCATGCACCACCTCTGTGTAAAAACCTAGTCACAGTTTAGAACCAAATCAAAAAACTCTAATTCAACAACTTTCGATGTTTGTTTTAGCATATAATTAGACATGTATCCATCATTTTTTTCTGAATCTTTAATTATTTTTAATACAAACAATTAAAAAGCATAAGCAAAGACAAATAATTTTTATTTATTATGATATAATTTATATAAATCATATTTGAAAAATGTATCATTCTATTTTCCACACTATTAGAAAATTTGTTAAGAAATAAATAATTTCTGTTTTCCTGCATTTTCTATGGTTTCAGGAATGGTCAGGTCCCCGGCCCTTTGGATTAAAGAGGTTCAACCTGTATTATATACAAATCAGCATGCCATAATACTTTCTTTTCTTTCTCCCCCAT
>VCCN01000784.1:597869-608368 GCA_006491835.1 Architeuthis dux | reverse complement strand
CGAATACAGATTAAACGAAACAAATTTTGATTTTAGATGTTCAATTTATTTTTAAATTGACGAACTACTGTTAACACACGTGCGTGACCTAGCCTTTTTTTCTTTTTGTATAAGAGGGTATGTTGTTGATTTTAATGACGGAAAGATATATGATGTTCACTATTGTTCACCGTCTACGTGTGGTAAAAAAGGAGAAAAGTTTCGGATTTAATTAAATAAGTAACGGACAGTTTAGTCGCCTTAATGATTAAGTCTTAATCCGAACATTGCACTTCTTATCAACGACGGTCCCGCCCCCCAAAATTAGAAAAAACAATTTTCGGGAGTAATTTTTTGTGCTCTCAATCCATATAAGCTTTCTTTCCTATGGGGATTTTTCAGTTTTGAAAAAAGTTATTTGGGGGGTGGGGGTTAGTTTAATGCAAAAAAAAAAAAAAAAAAGTATTTTTGAAAAAAAGGACACTTACTTTCCGTATTTTTAGTATCACGTGCTATTGTTGTTATTCTCCACGTGTTACTTTGATTCATTTAATCGAAACAATAAAAATAGTCTTGATAGATTCTTTGTAGGGATTTGTTTTCTTTTTAAACAACACAAAATAAATTTAATCAAAACAGTAACAATATAATTTTATTTAAAGGTTTGTATTATTAACGACAGTATATTCACACTAAAACTGTATAGAATATATGGATATTGTTAGAAAATTAAAAAATTTTTTTCAAAACTGACAAATTCCCAAAGTTTGTAATATTTTCTTGAGTTTTCTGTTATGAAAGGAAAACAAAAATTTAACAGACTTTTAATATTATCTCATCCCTAAACTTGAAACATGTAATGATACCTTTTATAACTAGTCTAGGGGGACATCTTATAGCAGTTTCTAAGATTTTGAAGGGTTTTTGATGTTTGTTAAAAGGAGGAAAAATACCTTAGAAAAAGTTCATAGTACATTTTAGTAATTTTATTTTAGCGTGTAAAAAAAAAAAAGTATACAATTGTGCAATCATGGCCTTTCTCGGAAATTTACAGTGAACAACTCCTTGCATTTTGTGGATCCAACAAGTGGATAGGTATTTTTGCGCAGAATACGAAAAATTTTAGTGTCATTAGTAAATTGAAAGATTGTCGAAATATATGAGATAAAAATTATTTGTGTGCACCTTATAAAACGGGAGATATTATTGAATCAAAGTAGTGTAAATCTGCGCGAAAATGTAAACAAAACATTTTCCGTACTAATTAGTAGTAAATTTTCCCCACTTTTAATAGATATTTCTGCGCACTTTGGACACCATTTAAAAACTGTTGTTTGTAAGTTTTTTCTTGTTTTTGTTAGAAAGAATAAAGTCGAAATATGTGTCCGGAAAAAGAGAAAAAAACTTCAACGTAGAATTGTGCTCTTAAAAGTCAATTTAAAGTTTTAAACTAAAATTTCCGCCATTTTGTTGACCTTTTTGGAAATTTAAAAAAATTCGAATTCTGTAATATAAAGATTTTTAAAAAAATCAAGAATTCTTCCGATGTTTTTTAAAAAAATTAGGTATACTTAGTTTCATCATTACTGAACAATCCTTAACCGAATAATTACCATTTTCCATTCAAAAAATACATAAAAACCTCTTTTTCACGTTGGTGGGGTCAAATATCTGTCTACACCTTCCTTTTGCAGCCAGTGATAAGGACTCTTGACACGTGCAGATACACTAATTACATATTATGGCAATCTCTATTTGTCAATAAGGAGAGGGCTGACTGAGATTATGACAGCAGTTGTGTCCTCTTTTGTTGACATGAAAATTTACGTTTATGTCCATCCATAGAAAAATTTCGGCCAATTAATAAATCACAACAAAAATAATAATTTTAAAAATCTCCCTTGGTTTCAGTTTTCATTTTTTACATATCTTTACTTACCCTTTCACAGTACATCACGTGAGAACAGATTTGAACTGATCATAACAGAATAAAAAAATTACATTTTTCCAAACACTAAACAGTAAAAACTTTAAAATTCTCTATAAAAAAGATTTTAATGCTAAAGTTATTTCTCTTTTCATGGACAAATCATATTTTAACAAATGAATGAAAAATATTGGGATTAGAGCAGTATTTATTTATTTTTCCTTCATATTTTTAAATAATTTAAATTAAAAAAATTTTTTATGGAAACTCAGTCATATAGATTTTTCAAAAGCAGAATTTATATGTTCATGGTCTTGACTTAGTAATGTAAAAATATCGGACAGATCTTGTGAAAGGAATGAGTTCTTGTCTATATATAAAAAGGTATGCTTAATCAGTCTCAGCAGCTGCACTGGCAATATACTTGGAAAATGATAGTTTATCAGTTACTATGATACCAAGATCCTTTTCATCATTTACAATATCTAGTATATTTCCTTTCACATTGTAATCGTAACATGGATTTCTATTTCCTACATGTAACACCTTACATTTATCTTCATTAAAAGCTAGTAGAGAATAAATGGATAACAAAATGCATATGGAGATTTTTTCTTTTTTTTTTTTTTACACACGGATGTTGTACAGACTTTTGTTTTGCTCTTGAGAAAATGTTCTTTCGGGATAAAGAGAAAAATGCTATCTCTTGTTTCATTTTAAAACTAGACGACCCTCTGAGTGAAAAGTCTGATGTGACCAGAATGAACCCCAAATTTGCAAATAAATAACTGAGGACTAATGTATAATTAGCATTTAATAGTTCCCTTAACAAATCACTTCATTATAAAAGGGACTAGCCGAGGTACCCAGCGTCACTCGGGCGCTAAATATCTAGAAACCGTTTGTTTTTAATGTTAAACTTAAATGACTTAGCAAGTTTTTATGTAGTTCTTTTGGTATGTAATTATATGTGCATTTATTTTTTATTTTAATGCACATACATCTCGAAAGTTGAATTTTTTATTTTTTCTTCAGGCTGCTATGATGTGAAGCTTTTTGAGACTGTGTTTATTTTTTATTTTCTATATTTTCTTGTAATTCTAAATTGATATGCAACACATAAAACAGAAACAATTCTAGAAGAAATGTGTTTTAGTCAGCAAGAGCTCTGGGGTAGACAACATTTCTTGTTCAAGATGTCTGCTTGCATGCAACATAGAGCCATGAGAGAAACATGGACTTGTCTAACTTCAGCAACTTTGAAGGACTGTATCTGAGACTTGTTGATGGTCATAACTTATGATGTACCAGAATATCCGGCACCAGATTCACATGGTGGCAGTAATAATATTTTGTGAAGCCCGAGCTGGATATCCGACCAGTTGATATTCCGGTACATCACTAGTCATAGCAAATCCGTTGGGATGATGGGAATAATCCGTGGAATAAAAATATCTTCTCCCTTGGCGCAACCAGTCGTAATGGTGGCTTCGATCACATGGGGCATAAGAGTTTTTAGATAGGTTTCCATACCATTTATTCAGATGACATGTTCATCTCAGAATGAACACAGCTGGAACAAATATAAGGTTAGTACAGGTTAGCTGATACGGATACATAGTGTTAGTAATAGTCTTCATTGTGTATCGAAGCTGATGTCATTCTTTAAGTCCCCTTTTGTTAAAATACATTAGGCATATCAGTGCCAATGGAGGTCTCGAACGAGCATGTGAACTGTCAGTTCGAGTCTTGGTGGTTCTGATGCCGTTGGGGTTGGTGATGGAGTTTGGTGACAGTGGGCAGTGGCTGCTCAGTCAGGTCACTGGGTGAGCTATTCCATGGAGTAGGTGTATGTGGTAGATCTGATGCGGGCAGTGATGTTGGTGCTCGTTGGACATGTGAGATGGTTGTGGCAGGAATTGGAGGTTGTTGGCAATGCAGTATTGTGGGATTGGTGTCTAAAAATTTTCAGTTGTGGTATAGTGACTTGTCCACCGTCAACACGAACTGCATATTGGTCAAACTGGCGAACTTCAATTATTGTGCCCATCTTGTCTGGTTTTGGATGCAGGCATGGTCTCCTACGACCAGAAATGATAATTGCAGAGTGTGCTCAATCCATTGTTCAGCAGTCCTCATATGTCTGTTTCTAACAGTTTCTTCTCTGGCGTGAGAGTCTCCGTCTAGGTGGCATGGGGTTTGTATCGGCATGAAGTCCTTAATGAGCCTACTGAAGACGCATGTGGTGGCGGACAGCTTTATTTCAGGGTCTGGTTTGTTGCGATACTATAAAAATGGTACATGGAGCGTGTTGGTGTCTAACTGGCCATTAGGACCCATCATGGAAGTGAGAAGTCTTTTCACTGTTTTGACTCCAACCTCCGCTCTGCAATTTGAATGAGGGAATGATACGGATGAAAGTCTATGGTCACCCCCGAGTCTTTCAGGAACTTGGTTGTTGTAGACAAGGTGGATTTGGGTCTGCCATCGGACGACAGTTCATTGGGGATGCCATATGTCACAAATATGCGCTGTAAGTTCCTTTATAAGCCCATTGGAACCGTCATCTCCTCGTTCATTGATGATCCAGTTTGAATACCGATCCATGGCAACGAGGTAATTCGATCCTTTGTGCTTAAATAAGTGATGCACTGGGTTGTGATTGCCGTCATTGCAGTTCTTTCTTAAGGTGACGATGGCCCGTGTGATGCCTGTCCAAAAGACACTACTCTTAGCACGTGATGTCATTGGTGTGGAGAACTGTTAGGACGTCTTTGCATAGGGATGGCGGGATAACAACATGGTCTTTGTAAAGAATGACACCTTCAACAGTGAAGAGATGGCCTCAGAATTGGTTGTATTCCTGAATGGATGGGTGTAGTTTGTTTCTGGTATCTGGGAGGCCTGCTTCAATGGTGTTAAGAAGCTAGATGCGGTGCTAGAAAACACAAGCCACTGAGCCAGTTGCTGCCAAAGATACCGAAACATCTTACGAAGGAAAGAGGTCAACACAGAGGCAATCTGTCTGAGCTAATCTTTTAAGTAGTGAGTGCCTGTTTTTCTAGAAAATTAGAATTCAATGTCCTGGGTTTTACCTGATTTCAAACAACGACCTCAGCCACGAGCTGTGTTCATAGGTTTCCACACCATGTATTCTGATGACATGTTCATCTCACAATTAACACAGCTGAAACAAATATAAGGTCAGCACAGGTTAGCTAATACAAATACATAGGTTTGTGTTAGTGATATTGTCTAGTTTTGAGTCTTGTACCATTACAGAGTTTTAGTGCATTCAAATTTCGTAGCAACATAATGGGTACCCCCACTTTGTGAGGGGGAACACCAGTTGGTTGAAGAGAGTTGAGCAACTCTCTTGGATAGTTGACAGCATCGTTACGGTCAACTACAGTATCAACTGATTTGTACCATTTGGATTGGTCTGGTAGCTGTTGAATGATCGTGGCATTAATATTCAGCACAATGGCATTTTTGTGAAACCAGGATGGCACATTCACAAAGCCACTCATCATTTCTATAATAATGTGAGAGGCTAAAATAAACCTTTTAATAGCATTTCTTGAGATGTGTTGGTGATTGTTCCACAATCTTTTGGTATTGTGACATCTCCACTCTAACTGTCTACTGCAAACTGACCTGCTGAGACATCTCCATTAAGTGCAACTCTCATGTTGGTAGAAAGATGAAGTTTTTCCACTCGTCTCCAAATATAGGATTCTTTGAGACATGCTCTCTTACCTTTGTCTCATAATAGTTGTTACATTTGCTTATAGAAATGTATATATAAATGTAACAACTATTATGGCACAGAGCACATAAAAAAAGGAAGTTACATCAGATATTATCACGGAGGGAGCCCGGACCCGGATTTTCTTTATTCATGCATTATTCTGGGATCCATCTGGATCTCTGTGTCAAAATTGGTGATGTTGTTTCAAGACGAACAGACAGACTTTAGCACTTATTATATAGATGAGCACAGATGCTGACATCAAACTATTAAGTTACAAATCAACTGCATTCTTTACCTGGTCTTCAAGCTAACACATTTTAGGGATACCTTGATTCAATATACATAGCTACGATGCATTGTTTCAGCTAATTAGAGGTCATGAACAGAATGTCAATTTGAATATTATATAAATTTATCTATTTTGTAAGGGAAACATTTGGTTGTCTGAAAAATATTTGACAAATGACTTATAATGGTCATATTTGGGCACCTATTGTAGCACAATGGTTAGCAAGCTCATCTCTCAGGCTAATTTTTTAGTGTAGTGACTTTGATCCTAACATGGTGCCCCCACTAACATAGTCCTGTACCCAGATTAGGCTGAGCTGAGTAAATTACTATAATGGCCATATTTCTGTCTGTCTTTAGTTTCTGTAATTTTTCTTCCCCCACCTTTCTTTCTCTTTCTGTTAACTCCTCCCTTTTTCTTTTTTTCTTTACTCCTTCTATCCTGAGTTTCTTTCGTCCTTTATTCTTTTTTTTCAGATACGTAGTTAGATGAAATACCTGATGGGGATTTACATTGTTTCAGTACATTTCTGTCTCCTTTGTTGCCAGAGATGTTATCTTGCATATTTGAAAACCTTTGATATTTATTGAACTAAGCCAACTTTGACACTATGCCACATTTATGGAACCGTTGAGAATTCAACTCTCTGGCATTGGCAATAAGAATGGCACACTAACCAATGTTCTGTCTCAGTTGAAAACCTTCAATATGAAAATATACAGTTACACCACTGATATTCTATCAACTGATGGTCTGGCACTTTTGTTTTTATCTGGACTAACAGTAAAACCAATGTCATGTGCAACAAATATGTTGAAGACAAAGACACAATGATTGCAAGTGCAGAGCTAAAGAAAGTAGACCATTACATCTACCTGGGGCAACAAATCTCCATAAATCAAAGAAGAATCACCCTAGGTTGGCAAGGTTTTGGAAGAGCAAGCTTAACATTCAAGAACAAAAAGATCTCCCTAGTTTTGAAAAGAAGGGTCTACAACCAATGTGTCCTCCCAATAGTCACCTATGGAGCTGAAACCTGGAACCTAACCTAAAGACAGAAAGGATCATGCTTAACATCAGATGGAGAGACAACAAGACAGCACAATTTATTATGGAGAAACAACAGGAGTCAGAGATATTAGAAAATTCAAATGGCAATGGATAGGCCATGTTGCAAGAATGTCACACAACTGCTAGACATCACAACTCACAATGTGGATTCCCAGAGATCATATGCAAAAAAATAAGATAGCATGACAATTTAGACAGGTTCAGGAGATACTTGCTTACGATTGTGAGGTCTGGCAGATGTTGAGGAAGGTCTATGTCCAACAATAGACATTAAAAGGCTGATGATGATAGGAGTGGAGAAGGAGGAGGAAATCTGATTTGAACTACTACCATCACTGTTAGTCATTCAGTTTAGAATTTAACTGAAGCAGAATTCAATGCCTCAAAGTGATCTGCGAACTGGCCCGGAATTGAAGCTAAGCAGCTAATTATCGCATTTAACCATAGCAATAGCTTTTATGTCTTGTTTCATCTGTCTACCACTTTTATACTTAAGTTTATATCAGTTGATAACTGTTGTCAGATTTCTTCAATTCATGGTACAGGAGCAATACGAGTGATGTTGTTAAAGCTGACGTTTGTCCTTATTGAACTAAAAACTGGTTCAGAGATATTTTTCCGTTTTAATATTGTCCACACAGTATATCCACAAGTTCTCAGTGAATTTCAATGAAATTGTAAGGAAGAAGGGATTGAATTTTGGGGTAGATCCAGGAATTTGTTTTTGATTGAGAGATATTTTTCATAAATTTCTGTATTCGCTCTTGTCTTTCGACACAATATCTTCAAAAGTTCTCAATGAATTTTGTGGAACGGTAAGGTACGTATCAAGGAAGACGTGATTAAATTTTGGGGTGGATCCAAGAATTTGATTGAGATATTTTTCATTTTTTTCTTTCCGTGTTGTTTTGTTTTTTTCATACATTTCTGTATTCACTCATGTCTGTCCACACAATATCTCCAAAAGTTCTCAATGAAATTTTGTGGAAAGGTGGCCAGCACAGTAAGAAAGTGATTAAATTTTGGGGTGGATCCAGGAATTTATCTATAGTGCGTACTGCTGTATGAAAATATATCTATAATAAGGCCTTTGTACGACTTTTTGCATGTCATTGAGCCCACCTGATACTACTAAAACACGTTGAGAAACCTTTTGTTGTGATTCTTTTTGGATGGTAGGGTGGGTTTTTTTCACAAATGCAGCCAATTGGCAGTCAACTTGGTCGCCATCTTGAAAATTATACCTTTTCAGTGATCAGACTTTGGTAGACTTTTGATGTTATCAAGCACACTTGATACTACAAAAGCCGTTGGAAAAACTTGTCTAGTTTGAATAATGAACAAGTAATGGGCATTATAAGGATTTGGCGGCCATCTTGAAAATTATACCTTTCCAATGGTCAGACTGTGGTAAATTTCTAGTATGTTATTGAGCACACCTGATACCACAAAAAAATGTGGCGTTTATTTTTTCAGAAAATGCACCCGACCATGTGATAAATATAAGAAATTACTGCAAATGATTACGTCATAAATTCTGGTCTGGAAAGATGCAAATAAAAAAATTGCCACTGCCTATTTTTGATCTCATCTAAAAATGTTGATTAGAGGTCCTAAGGATGCAAAAACCTCAACAACTTATTTTTTTAAGTGGTCGAACCTGATTTTGCATTTTTTCCACCTGACTCTATACACAGGTGAGAAGATTACCTCCTTCTTCTTGCCATCCCTCACCTTCTTTGCTTCCTTGGCAAAAAACAAAACTATTATTCTATTCCTATCCTTTTCCATTTTTACTTTTGTTTTTTCCCTCTTTCATGAGAAGTTGTATCAAGATGAGAAAAATTTAAATCTGTTTTTGTCTCCGTTTTGTTTCCGAGTTGAGAAGAGATAATGGCAAGTACACTTTGCATGTTTGGGTATTCACACAGCTAGCAGATAAAGGTGTTGCTAGGAAACACATTTTCGCTGAAGCCATTGAATTTTGGGTTGGAAATTGGCTGCTTGCTTCGCTAATAACCACCCACTCACCGCACATTATTTTGCATAGCCAAGAAAAGCGAGACTGACAAAGACAGCTATGGAAGCTCACTTTCCTCAGAACTATCTGTCGCAGCAGGAATGCAGGGAAATCTTTTGAGTTTCCTACACCCCCCACCCCTCCCCAGTTTTATCTATCAAATTAGGAGAAAAATAAATCCTTAAAAATTATGTAATCAGCCGTAATCATGTTTTTTTTTGTGTCAGAATTTGGTTTACTATCATAACAAAGGCAAAGTTCTACATTTTTGTTTTCTCCTCCGAATTTCATTACTTAATCTCAGCTTGTATTAGTGAATTCCCTACCACCCTCTTGCTGTAGGGCAGAGCTAGAAGCAAATGCCTAGTGGCAAAATTCTGGAAGGACCTTGTGTAGTGTATGTTTAACTGATTGTTTTCTAGGTCTAGTTAACAAAGTGCTGTGATTGGGATTTGTTTTCCACTCATGCCTTGGGCAAGGGGTAAATCCCATTTGTCTCCCTCTCATATTGCAGCAAGTTACATCAATGACCTTTTGGATCTGTTAATCAAAGACCTTTAGTACCAGATGACTGTTATATAGTTATTTATTACTAAGCTAGGCTTAGTTTTGTCAAGTTGGAATTGATGTGCCATAAAATTATCTCTCTTATAACTGCTGACTGAATATAGCCAATAGGCTGTGATGATATGATTGTCTGGATGTTGCAAATGGTTTCTGATTTCTACTCAATACAGTGTTACTTGAAAGTAACAAGTCACCTGACAAGTGAACTGCTAACATCCAGGTTTTAAGAAGCTATCAAGCAAAAACTGTTGCTGACAACAAAGACAACTTGTCCAAATGAATCAATGTATGATAGCAGCAGCAGCTCGTCTCAGAAATTCAGAGGAAAAATGTTAAGGTTGTTCACAGGGCTATGAATGAAAATCGCCATTGTATCATTAGCACTTAACCACTAAAATTTGCAGTTTTTGACCAAAAATTAGTTTTAGCTTGCTTCAGCACTCAGTGTGTATTTTATGCATTGAAAATTAAAAGAATTGATATTCCATAATTTTGGGAGATAAAATGCATTTTTTGTCTAAAACTTAAAGGTACACCAATGTATAATTTTTAACAACTGCAGGCGGCACCCCCCTTTTCTTTTTTTTCTTCTTTTGTTGCAGCTGTTTTCATAAATTGTATTTAAATTTGGTTGCTTTGTATTTGTACAAATCTATTTGTATTACATATTGAAAATTTCATCAGGGTGATACTAGAGGGGTGAAATAAAAGGCTGACTCACATAGAATTGGCTATTAGGGATGCAAAAAATTCAACAAACAGGATATTATATTACTGGAATGTTAGAACACATAAATAAAACAAATTATAGAAGAATGACAATTGTAATACAGTTGTGCCTCTTTAATTCGGCAACCTACAGACCTGGCCATTGCCATGCTCAGAAATTTTT
>VCCN01000784.1:518491-528875 GCA_006491835.1 Architeuthis dux | reverse complement strand
TCAATTTAGCATAAACCTAGATTGCAAATTGACCCGCTCACTAAATCCTATTTAGGTAAGGAGGATTTTCAGCATGCCGTGTTGGGGGTGATCAATTAAAACATTGGAAAATGTGGTGATCAATGAATAAGTTACTTCTCTCGCCTTTTGTTGGCCAGTGATCACTAAAAAAGTCTGAATTTTTTTTTAAAATGCGGACACAAACTAAGGAATCAATTTGGCATAAACTCCCATTGCAAACTGAATCACCCTCTAAAAGAGTATTGAGGAGGGGGGGGGTTTGAAAAAACAGAAGTTTTTTCTAGACATAATTAGGAATAAATGTATACATTTTCAGCCCTCTAGCTTCATTGGTGCGGCCTGTACGCATGATAGATAGACCAGACCAACTTAAAAACTGAAGAAACCTATATTGGTGACGGTTTTGGTTGAAGGTTTCTAATATAAAAAGCCATGCACAAACACATGGATTAAACAAGAGCTTGCCCAGAGATCAGATGTACTATCAAGTTGCCAAAGGGAATCGATGCCTTCATGCATCAGTTAAAACATCAAAGTTCTAAAGCCTTATCTCTTTATTGTCTCCTCTGGCTGACTGTTTTCGGACGCATGAATATAAGCCGTGTTTGTATAAATATCTTTTATCAATCTTCATTCACCCAATATGATAAGCGCATGAGAGGAAAACAAGTTTTCGATGTATCGAACAATTAGTTTTGATAGCGACACTCGAAAGTGTTTGACAGGATCAGCGTCCCACGCTCTACCCCCGGCTGCTGTTTGCCATCAGGAAAGGTTTTCCCTATACCACTCTCTTATTTTGCTTTTACACAATGCAATTTATGTCCTTGTTTTTCTTGCATACGTGAGGAATCTGTACTTCCACTCAGCTCATCAGGGTCACGGCATCTGAGACGTACAGAAAAAACTCTCTCTCTCTCTCACACACTCTCTCTCTATCTCTCTCTCTCACACACACACACGCAAGAAAGCATCCCACACATACATACAAGACATTGTTGTTTGGGAGTAATGTTGTCCGGGATAGATACAGCAACTGAAAAAAAGAAAGCGTTATCACTTCTTGACAAGAAGTAACAGTCACACACACACACACAATAAGCGAAGCGCATATTTCTAAATGTGTGCAGTTTGAATTCATGCGAATTTCTCGCCTCTTTTTATTAATTGCTTTGTTTGCGAACGCAATACAAACAATGAGTTTTTTTGTGGTTACTGTAATGTTTATGTATGTAAGTATATGTATATGTGTATGGTAAGTCAATAAACATGCCGAATCAGAACCTACCCATCAGCCCCCATTTAACGAGCCCCATTTCCGGTACCGAAAACGGGAGCTCGGAAGTGGGAACTGTGAAGGTCTCTCTTGACCAGGCAATCGCCCTGCAAACACGTGTATTTGTTTCTCTCCGCTTCCTTTCTTAGACACAGCTAAATACAGTTATGAACCAAACGCGTTCAAACTAAACATAGCTAAAATAGAAACTAACAACAAGTAACAAAGACATTAATATCAGACAACAGGGCTGTAGCTTCCAGACAATTAACACACTCAAACGCACACATATGAAAAGACCGACCAACCCTTTTCCCCCAACAACTACGTTTTTATTATCCCTGCTACAATTCGTGTTTTAAAATAAGGTGTTACCGGTTGACACACAGAAAAAAAACGGGAGTTGCTACAGCTCTTTTAGAGGTGTGCAAAGGTTTCCAGCGAAAATCCGGTTTTCAACTGTGTATTCAGTCTCTAGTTGAAAAAATAGGCGCTGGGAACTTTTGCACTCACCTAATGTATATGTCGTGTTCGCATTTTTATTCCATCTCATTTTCCTTACCAGAAAAATTACAACTACGGTGCACAACGTTTTCGTCCACAGTCCTTTTTCTCGACCGTATCCATACCCCCAAAAGTTATTATTTACTAAGCTTACCTTTGTCTTGACACAAGGCCACAATGATTAGGTACCCAGTAATAATCAGCGAACCCAGTTTTCTAACCATTACACCACAACGAGGTACGCCTATTCCCCCAGAAGTTACTCACTGAAGGTTTTCGACGAACACGATGCATCTTTCGCAGAAGACATCTCACTAGAGATTCCTCGACCAAAGAATCCGCAGTACCTCCAGACTTTCAACACATCACAAACTTGACAAGATGTAACAGAGAGTGCAATATCTTTCGATTATAGGTAGAACGTAACATTTCTTAAAGAGGGGGATAATCAGGTTCGAATCTAAGACCTGTTGAAAAAAAACAGACCTTAGATAGACTCTAATGTCCTTTATTCAATACACTTTGGACACAAATCATCGGAGCAAAATTTCTGTAAATATTTCTGGCCAATATTTTCATTACCCCAAGTGTTAGTTACGATACTAAATTGAACATGCTTCAGGAATACTGCGCAGAATAGAGTTCGAGGTGTCAACTGTTCTTCAACAAGACGGAGCACTGGCCCTTTATTTTTATCAAAATGTTTCGGACCGACTGTTTTGGTAACAATAAGCGTTCGATAACATTATCCATGATTATAATAAACGACTTCTTCCGTATAACCTAACCAGGCGACTACATACTCTTTTAATGAATAAACATAAGATTGTGTCTTACGACCTCCTTTAAGGGTCTGAATACCTAACATTTGATTGCCCAGTGCTACTCTGGAGTTTAAAGACCACTTTGATAGGAGATTATATTTGATCTAACGTGGCTTTCGATATATATTTTGCATACCCGCATATGCAAAAATGCGACACATGATCGTTTTTAATGAGGGATTATTTACCCTAAGATACCAACATTACTAGTAATATTAATACTACAACGAATATAAATGCTCTCGCCTAGGAGATCCAGAAATTATTAAATAAGAGAGAGGTCATGGTTAAATACGAGAATCAACAGGAAGCAACGAAAAGTGAAACAACGGTATCATTTATAACCAGTAACAATTGCTCTAATCAATGAATAACCCCAAGCCTAACATTAATTTAAAAAGATTAATTACCACAAACCTCTGTATAAAAGCTTTTTTAAATATTAAATTCCTTTTGCTTCTCTAGGCTTCCCGTTGCTTCTCGTATTTTATCAACACCGATAAGAAAGTAACTATTTTATCCTTGTATCTCGAAATCCCCTTTGAAAACAAACAGAAATTCAAAGTAAAAGAATATTAGAAATTATGCAGCTTAGATCAGTGTCAGTTGACCAATCAACACGAATGTGGATTAGAATAGTAACAGCAGAAAAATCTATTGAAATAAATGAATATTAATAACGATACAAGAAGAAAAGAGAAAATGGTTACGACGACGAGGAAAATGATAAGAATAAGCGAACTTTTTCTTAAATTTAAATTTGATTAATTTTTTTTATTGTTTTTTAAGTGGCTTGGGGCGAACGTCTTTCAGAATTCGATAAGGTTATCAAGTTGCTATTGAAGCAAATCCCCGGGTAAAAAAGTCGTTTTAAATTGCCTCATTCCTCGTTGCAACTTCTCGATTACGCGTGATCTCAGCAGGATGTGATCTGTCATTCAAAATTATCATCACATGAATATATTTTCGATGCTTGTCGGTCGGATTCACATGTGATGACAAGAAAATATCTCTTTTTTTATTCTTGGGGCAAAGATACTGTCATTTTGTCATAGCTTTTCGCTCAGTCTATTCCCCAACTGCTGACATGCATTCAAGTTTGTTAATATGTAGCTCTATATACAGATATTTATACCTGTTCGCAAACATCATTAAGAGAACGTTCAAACGTAGAATCCGGACCCTGAAAGTCAAAAGCGTAAATCTTCTGAATACACCGAGTTTGTTAAACACAAAATAAATAAGTACGTAATTTTAATTTAATTTAATTCAATCCAAACAAGGATGGAATGTAGAACTCAGACCCCTTTAACTACCTAACACAATATTGTGATGAAATAGTATCAAAACATTTGAAAAAAAACTTATTGTGACGTGTCTTTCATGCCGCATCACCATCATTATCATCATCATCATCAGCAGCCACCACGAGTCCACTGCTGGACAAAAGCCTTTCCCATCTCCTTCCATGACGACCTAGATTATGCGAACCTCTGCCACGTCTTACCGGCAAACTTTTCTATCTCATCCCGCCATCTCGTGTCTGGTCTTTTCCTACTGTGTTTACTGTCCCATGAGCACCAATCAGTTAGTCTGTTGCCCCATCTATTGTCATCACTTCTTGCTAGTTGACCAGCCCATCTCCATTTTTGCTGCTTAATTGTTTGTATAATATCCTTCCCTCTACTCCTCCCTCTGATCCATGTTGATCTTTTTCTATCTCTTAGAGTTATTCCTAGCATTGCTCTTTCCATGGCTCTCTGTGCGATTCTAAGTTTGTTTTCTGTTCGTTTTATAAATTTCCATGTTTCACATCCATAAGTCATGGCTGGTATTATGCAACCATTTAAGCACATTGGCAAGGTGCTCTTCAAAATGTCTCTATTCATTTCGTTTAAATATGAATTCAACTAAGATCTCCGATACCCGAGCAATTATTTAATAACACTTTTTTGACGATTTCAATAGCAGAAAAAGTCGTCCGTAACTTTAAATGGAAATGTTCATTGTGAGACTGATGTAAACTTCCGTCATTCGCAGTTGAGCCATAGACATACAATGACTGAAATTGCAGTAATCTGCAGTTGATGGGTTAAAGGATGCTATAGTAGTTCACTTCTAAAATCAATTAAACCGATGTTGTTCATAAACCTGCTCAGAAACCTTTTTTTCTCCCATGCAGAAACACAATTCATTTAGAGGTCCATTATCGATTTCGATGTCGTCCACTTACGGTATTAATTTCATTCACCATGAAAAGTTAAGACGATGGAAAATTAAATTGAGTCACTTTACAACACAGACTCGACCGCACGTTAGACTTAACTTTAATAATGATGATGATAATAATAATAACGACAACGAGGAGACAATGCCAAAAAAAAGTGAAAACAAAACAAAACAAAATCAGTGCATGGTTTAAATGATTTAAGCAAGAGAAGAAAAAGAAGGCAAAAAACAAAAGGAAGATCAATAAGAACTTAGTCCTTTCTGTCCACGAGGAAACTTGGTCTCGCTCACCTAAGCGTCAAATTGTAAGAATCACTCGAGCCATCAGCCTGGCGGCAAATATCTTAGCTGTCGACAATTAAGTATTATATTACAGTTAGCGTCTCAAAAGATTTTCAATAAAGTTCGTCTGAGAGAATAACCCATTTAAAAGGTTTTCTGGATTCGATTAGCATCGTAAACATAGGAGAAAGGTGTTTTTGAGATTGCTATTTACTAAGCTTGGTCTGATACAAAGTTACAATAGAAGTGCGCCTGGTGAGGAGCGAACTCAAAAGCAATGGACGGTGAGACTACATTGCCAATCATCACTCTACTGCCGTTACCAGGGTTCTTTCTTATATATATATATAATCTGGGTAGTGGCGAATGTGAATGCTGTGAATTTAATTTGTACACGTTATTGTAATTATTTTGGAGATTATCTAAGATTATTATATTAATAAACTTACGATCTTCTCTTAAATTTGATTCTAGGTTGGTTATTTTCCTCATACTAGAGCTTTAGTCTTCAGACGAAATATTAAGATCTGGTAAACAGTCATTTATTCAGTTTGAAAACTATTTAGTCACTAAGCTGAAACGTGGTACCTAACTAAAAGAAAATGGCTCTCAAACTAAGAACCATGCAACGTGCACAAGAGAGGATCATGCTTAGCGTCATATGGAGGGATCACAAGACTGCACAATATATTAGAGACAAAACAGGAATCAGAAATATCATAGAATCCAGTAGAAAACTCAAATGGCAATGGGCAAGCCATTTTGCAAGAATGCCAGACAACCACTGGACACCAAGACTCACATCATGGATACCCAGAGATCATATGCGAAACTGTGGCCGAGAGAAAATAAGATCGCATGATGATTTAGACAGGTTCAGGAGATAGAGAAATCTGGCGAATCCTGAGAAGGTCTATGTCCAACATCGGACGTTAAAAGGCTGATGATGATGGTGATGATGATGATGACGATGATCAACTACCTCTTCCTAACTGTCTCCTTTTCTCTTTTTCTTTTCTTTTCTTCGTCCCCCTTACTCCCCTTTTAATGCTCCTCTTTCTGTTATCATGATCACCGTCTTTGATATATTTTTCTTTGCCTTTGGATTTTCCCCACTGCTTTCCATTTTCCTCTCTCCCTTCACAACTCCTTGTGCCCCTCCTAGTTCTTCTCTTTCGATAACTACAATTAATAGCACGTATAATAGCCCTACTAATACATCATACAGAAGCAATACAAAAGAAGAAAACAATTCGTTACATTATTTCATTCATTTAATGTTTATTTCCTCAACGGCTTTGTGTACAGCAATTGGCGATGCCGTTGTGATATAGGCTATGCGTCATTAACGAACCGGATAGAGGACAGGTACTTTTCCAACTTTTGCATATTGCTTCCGGTGCCGTGTTTTCATATACCACCTGGATAAGCAGGAGAGTACAAGAAGACACCTCCTAGAGCTTGTGTTGGCATTCTACTAAATTGCTTAGCACAGATTAGTGACACTAGAAATCATTTGCAATGATGAAGATTGTACGACGAAGACGGCTTTCATCTTACCATGGTTTTTGATAGGCGAATTCACCTCCGGTGGCATTGGTTCGATTAAAGGAAAATGTTGGCTAGTTGAATGAATACCCTCACTGCTACTTTGATGTCACCTCTGTTCAGCTGAAGGCCAAGTTGTATAAATGGTCGGTTTTTAAGGGATCGACGTGCTTGCTTGACGCGCAAACTTCCCCATTTCTCACCCGGACTTGGTAGCAGCTATGGCGGATGCCAAGTTATAGGTTTTCTTCTGTCAGAGTAAACTTTTCTTAGATGGACTGCCTTACAGGGCGAAAGGGTTCCAACGACCCATCTATTTATCCATAGATTGCGGGAGAAGCGGATTCATGACTATCCAAAGGTCATTAGTGCGAAGTGAACGAAACGACCGGTTCACTGATTCCGTTTTTCATGCCGACGCCATTCCGCACCCCCAAGGGAACTAAAGGTTGCATATATAACATAAAAGGACTTGTTTTGAATACTAACTTCAAAGAAAGTAGCGTTACATAATCTTAAGATTGTCTTGTCTCCCAGAATCGGATTCGCTAAGAAAAAAGAGGCGCGAAAGATTTAAGATTCATTAAAAGTTTGTGGCTGAGATAGTTGTGTATCCCCCATCGGAGTCAGAGCTTGGCGTTCGATCTCAGGTATAAAACCAAGGTTTCGATATGTTTATCTTTGGAAGAGTGGTGCGGAACAATCTTCCTACTTCCTTATTTTCTTTCATTTGACCCTGTGTCGTACTAAGGTAAGCTTAGTAAATATCAATAAACATGTCAACATAATCTTCACCCCAACCTTACAACATGTGCAATTTTTAATGCAGTTTTTGTATTGATTCCAATGCGTCATTCAAACGAGTTGACTGAATCAGCTCTAACTTTTCTGTGAGTTCATTTGTTATTTGTACTGAATATTCCTTCAGATGTTCTTCCAGTTCATCAGTTTCCAAGCAAACCATTGCATACAGATACTTGCACCAGTGATCCATTGCTTAGCTTCCACTGCGCCCCACCCCCCACATCAAATGTGCATTTTATTTTGATTATAGGCTGCGAACATGGAAAGTTTTATTAATGTGTGTGTGTATGTATATTGATATTTACTAAGCTTAGTTTAGAACGGCACAAGGTCAAGATGTTGTATTCATGAGACTATAATATTTAATTCTGTGTAATCTTGAATTTCTACGAGGAAAGCTGCTTTTATGGTGTCGTAGATAAGTCTGAATTGCTTCTGTCGAGTCTAATTTTAATCTTAACGATCGCGTATTACGCAACTTTTATTGAAAAGAAAGGAATAATGTGTTTACACTTACTTATATTAACTCTTTCAAGACTACAGGGAAATGTATATATCTAGAGACAATCGCATCAGATTATGAAACCCACGCAGGAATTAATTTGCATCACATGACTGAACAGGAAAGTCGTGAAGGCGAAGTGATCTGCTAATTCTGTATTTTTCATCTGTACCGGGATAAATGTCTAATGGGACAAATATATCCCATCGTGATATTGGTTCTTCAAAATATGGAAAAAAATTATTTAATAAAAGAATAGATTTCTTTAACCATTAAATAAAAAAAACAGATTAGGATGTCATCACCTTTAGTGCTCCCTCGCCTACACAATGAATGTAAGCAAGAATCTTTTACTATTAAATTATGATTTTTGATGTTCTATCGTTTAGCAAAACACATATTCAGAAGATATTTATCCGTTCCCGAGATACACTAAAAATGAGTTAATCCTTGCTTACACGAAAATGTAAAATAACGTTGTTTGTCTGCTGTGTTTAGCTACCATATTTTACATTCGTATAAGCAATACTATGAGCAGTGCTTTTGATATAAACAAACCATCGTTTATATAAAAAGTACTGCTCATAATTGTGTGAACAAACACATCTGACCATTGCGCCGTTTATTTGTTTACTTGTCACTTTTTAGTATTATAGAGAGCTACAGCCCCAAAATATCTTTATTGACGTTTTAGACGCTCTTTGTTCATTGCCAGGAAACGTGCTTCCGCATTGAATATATATATATATTTAATACTAACCACATATCTTCTTTTTGTGGAACTTAATGTCAGTTCCAATGTAGCTAGGGCGTATCTCATTATTTAAAGAAATGTATATGACAAGTTTTTAAAAAAAAAGAAGAATTTATCGGTGTGATAAATGCTTAAGATTCTTAACATGATTGCTCAGCCTCATATGATAAATTACATTAAGCTTCTCTACTAAATATAATATTAATATCATATGAAAGTACACCCACTTCATAAATTCACTTGGTACTATTTGTTATACTGTACTAATATCGAGGAAAATCAGTGTAATAGTATATAAGCACGTGCGTATCAATTCTAATGTTGTGGGGACAAATTCGCATCTAATCTAATTAAAACCAACATCCGAGATCTGTTTTTTTCTTCTTCAAGGTGATTATTTTGTGATGAGCAGCAATTACATATAATACTCTCTCCCGCCCCCTCTCTCTCTCTCTCGCTTTCTCTCTTTCTCCGCCACCGTACATAGATTTTAGACTTTTTTCTGCTTGGTAAATGTCTGATGATGATCTTTAACCCGCATTGATTCCTCGTCGGAACCTCACACCTCACAACCTACAGCCCCATTCCGTGCTATTAATCCGTTACTAGAAAAGCATAATGTCATCTCTAGCAAACTGTTAACACTTACCGTAGGCGCCGTAGAGCCATTGAACGTAAGATCAAATAGAAGCCAGTCAACACAATATCCGGCAGTCAGAAGCCAATCACAAGAGGTTCTTGTCGATGATTAATGACGATTTATGTTACATTATCTTTTTTTTATTTCCTTGTTTCAGATAGTGGCAACGCGAAAACAATGAGTGCCAATTCAACACGAGAGGCATACCCAACATAACGGGTTCTTATCTGCTATGTGTGGACTTTACCAAATTAACGAGAACGTATTGATAATTTCACGTATTGTGGATGAAAATAGGGTGGAAGATAAGGTGCTCTATCTAGTTTGTTATTTATTCAGCTTGTTTGAGTCGGATGTTGGGAGGATGCTGGAAGAGGCGCCCTTTGTAAAGGCTTACTGGTTGCTTTGCTTTTATAGGAGTTTTACTCACGTGAAACACAGAACCTAACCAAACAGATTGGATCTCAAACTAAGAACCATGCAACGTGCTCAACATCCCATGGATAGATCAGAAGACAGCACAGTATATTAGAGAGAAAAACAGGAGTCAGAGATATTATAGAATCCATTAGAAAACTCAAATGGCAATGGGCTAGCTATGTTGCAAGAATGTCAGACAACCGCTGGACATCACGACTCACAATATGGATCCACAGAGATTATCTGCGGAATTGCGGCCAGCAGAAAGATAGTGCGATGATTCAAACAGGTTCCGGAAATATTGGCACCGCGACGCCCATGATAGAGGGATCTGGCGAATCTTGCGGAGGGTCTATGTCCAACGGCGGACATTAAAATGCTGCTGCTGCTGATGACATAATCATCAATTAACGCATTGATTTCATCACGAGATTTGCCAAGTTCAGCTTGATACGTCACAAAGTTATGGTGTTGGAGGAATATAAGCAGGAAGAGTATATTACGCCAATTTTCTGAGTGGGGAGAGTTTGCCTGCCTAAGATGTGGTCACAGTGTTTTTGTGAGATAATTCTAGTTACAC
>VCCN01000784.1:243474-256034 GCA_006491835.1 Architeuthis dux | reverse complement strand
TTGTCGGTAAATCTTCGGTGACCCAATTTTAACATTCGTCTCACTAAGCCAGTTTAGCGGGAAGTTTTTCAAGTGATCCAATGAAAGCATAAAAAATGAGTTCAGTTGTCTGAACGACTCTTGGAAAGATGATGGTATGTTGGTCATCTTGACAGAAATTAATTTCCATTTGTTTGTTCTTATTTCTTCTCTTTCTTTTTCTTTCATCATGATGGGTGGTGTGATGACTCGGGCTTCGAAGGAAGTCACGAAGTCAAACAATATATATAAAAGACAACCTAACTATTTTTCTATGTAGAAACACAAGGTGATCAGTCCGTTCTTTCAGTTCGTCTGTTTCTTCTTGAGTATTAGCTTTAGTTAGTGGATTTAGTACTGGTTAATAGTTGAGACAATAGGGAGGGAAATAGAATAGAGTGTGGTTAGCATTTAGAATATTTAGCTGATCTTTAGATATGCTTGATTTAGGAGACGCCAAATAGGTGCGACCAGGCTCGTCCACAAGTTGATTCTGACTGGTTATTTTACCTAAAAGCGCGGCAAATTCGAGACGCTGAGGTTGACCCAAGGTCAACTGTCTAGATAAGCAGGAAGTGCTTCTAAAAATAGCACAAGCCAACACCTGTCATGACAGAACAATATGATTTTGAGTTGATCACAAATCGAGGCAACCTCTGTACCCATCTCTGAACAAGTCTTTTAGAAAATAGTTTTTATTAAAAGATGATGTATACAATTTTATAAGTAATTGATTCAGTATATTAATCATTAAACCTAATATTATTTTCATAATTATAAGTTATTTTAAAGATCAAGTGCTATATTAAAAACTCTATTTTCTATATCTATTTCCAAATTTAATTACCATATGAGACTAATAGTATGATTATTGTCATAATGATATTAAATATTAATTATCTAAAGTTTGTGTTCTTAAAGCTTAGTGAATCTGACAGTGAAGAATCCAACGACAGCAATATGCATAAGAAATGTGAGGGTTCCTACCAAGAGCTGCAGTCCTTGCTGGAGGAAAAACAAGAGGAAATATCCCAATTAAGTATGAAGATTTTTCTTTTCTTTTAAAACAATGGTCCCAAAACGTTTTTGACTGTTAACTCCTTTAAGGAACTTTGACCTGTCACACCCCGACCATATTCTTTTTTAAAAATATAGCAATGATAATAATTGTGTGAATAACTTAATAAAAATATATCATCATCATCACCATTATTAGTTGTTCTCCTTCTGCATGTTCACACCAGATGCCTGGTGTTCATTGCTGGAGACTGAGTGACAGCAAGTCTACTCAAATCTCCAACCCTGCTCGCAGCATTCCCGCAGTCCACAGCAGTGCTGTGGTTTGCACTTTCTCACCAGATGTTTGGTGGTCATCGCTGAAGGCTGACAGTAAGTCTCCTAAGGTCCCCAGCCCTCATCTCAGCATCCTCACATATCACAGCAGCGCTGTGGTTTGTACTGCAACCTTCCCCCACTTTACTTACTCTTATGCCTTCTTCATTATAGCTGCTAGGCCATTGCTTACAACTGGAGGCCGTAAATTTCATATTTCCAGAACTCTCCCTAGTATCCATGCGGACCCCAACAGTGCTGAGGTCTGCATAGTCTCAATCTTTCCACTAATCTCCAGCTCCTCCAATCTTGACTTCAATGTCCCGGGCCAAGTCCTGGTATTTTCCCAGCTTTTCACTCTCTTTCATATTCACTCTGTGGTCCGCAGGCACAGCCACGTCTAAGATTTTGAAGGTTCTCTTTCCCTTGTACACGATTACCAGATCCGGTTTTCCTGCTTGGATGGATGGTCAGTTTGAGTGTCGAAGTCGCTAACACAAACAAAAATAAAATGCAATAACATTTTTTTTTTACACATGGTGAAAGGAAACCGGAAAATATTCCTTACACCGTTTGGTTGGAATTTCCTCTGTCAACTTAATATCCCATTCACCGTACAACATATGTAAAAAAATGATATTGCTCTCTAGTCCCACGTCAAATCTATACCTTGCTGCCTCAAACGAGCATAACGCATCAGTACTATTTAGGAAAAAGAGAAATATAAATGAAAAAAAAACAATCAAAGAAATGGTGATAAAAAAGAATGAAAAAAGAAATATAAGTGACTAATTCAAGCAATTACAAACATTTTAAGAAAAAAAACTACCAAATCAACATTTGCAAGTTAATTTCATCCTAATAAATTAATAAATACATTTATACTAAAATATATATTTGTATAATTTGTCCATACATAAAAGAAATAGTCCCATCATTGCTAGCGACGGTTGCTATGCTAGTATATATATAAGCTCCCTGGTTTAAATTTCTTCTTTTTTTTCTCTCTTTTTTAGAACAAGATCTTCTGCTTTTATCTGAGAAGCAAGAAATGAGTGAAGATTTAAATATTCAGGTGAAAATCAAAGTATTGAATTTCTATCCGAGAATCGTAGAATCTTTTTCATTTGTAGTAATATTATCTTGAATTTTTATTAGATGAAGCATTCTCAACCATTATTAATTTATGATCAGGGCTATTTATTCACTGCCATAGACTGACAGTCTGAGTAGTTGCAATAAGAAGCAACTAAAACTACGATGAAAGAAATACTATTAAAAAATTAATGATGGCTCTTTTAATTGATTTTTCTCCAGAAATGACTGTCAGCACTCCAAAGTCAAAAGTGGGGAAATAGCGTGATAGAATGATTATGTTATTTGAATCTTCCAAATGATCAAGGCATGCCTGCCTAGAAAATCACCATTCAAGATTCTGGCTTTTTCCTGGGCTTAAACATTGGACCTCTGGCACCAATAGAAAATAAATAACTATTTCAGCCATGGAACCAATCTCTCTCTCTCTGTCTGTCTCTCTCTCTCAAATAACTATTTCAGCCATGGAACCAATCTCTCTCTCTCTCTCTCTCTCTCTCTCTCTCTCTCTCTCTCTCTCTCTCTCTCTCTCTCTCTCGTGATTTATTTGCACTAATATCCACATCTTTGTTAGTTTCATCAAATAGCATTTCAGTAGATCAGTTTTAAATCCTTTGTCAGTTGAATATTATATTCAATAACTGCTAAGACATTTTCAAATAGAACCTAACAAATTACTTGTTTGTGAAAGCTAGTGCGTTTCCTGGAGATTGAACTCAGTGTGCCGCTTTTTATCCTTGCAAGTTTCAAGTCTGGTCGAGACCAGGACTTTATTCCGACAAGTTTGCAGGACCAACCCCTTGGCAGGATGCAAGTCTGCCGATGGGATACCTCCACCCTAATCACACAGCTTAGAGTGTACTCAATTAGCTGCTGAGTGAACAGGGAAATTTGTCCTAATGAAGAGTTTTCCACACTCTTTGCTCATACTGGGAATCGAACCCAGGACCTTCTGTGTGTGAGACAGACGTGCTAACCATTACACTATCTGAGCAGACTAGAACATATACAAGCCTCAAGTAAAATTCAGAGACCAGGAAAATGGGTTCCACATGAAGTTACGGAAACTAACATCAATCAGCATTTCTCTTCTTGATCAGCACAGAAAAAATGCCTTTTTGAACAAAATAGTTACTGGCAATGAAAAATAGATTTATTATGAGAATCTGAAATGAAGAAAATCATGGCTAGGTCCAAGACAGCCTTCAACATGTCAACCTAAATGGAATCTATTGGGGGAAAAGTTCTTCTCTGTGTTTGGTCAGAATCAAACAGAATTCTCTATTACAAAGCTTTGCAACCTGGACATACTTTTACTGTGAAATGCTAATAATAAACAATTGGTTCATTGGAAGAGAAAAGACCTTTTGGCAGGGCAAGAATATTATGTGTTAACACTCATTCGTATGTTGCAAATGTGGCACAGTAAATAATCTCGGAGCTGGGATGGGAAATTCTTCCACATGCAGCATATTCTCCTGACCTGCCAGAGTACCACTTGTTTTGTTCCATGGAACACTACTTGTCTAGTCAATTATTCCAACAAGTTCAAGGTATTGAAAGATTCCAGAAGTATACAATTTAGCTCGAAGGTGGCATAAGATCATAGAAAGCTAGGGGAAATTCTTTGATGATTGAATAATTATGCTATGAATTTATATAAATAATAGATTCTGTTAAAAAATGTTGGAAACTTTTGCATCAACCTAACATTATGTTATTTGGCCTTAACTCCTCTTATTAACTTCTTATGGCTTAACTATTTCCATTTCTCTCTACAATAGTAATGTCTTAATTTCATTTCTCTCTTGTTACTTTTTAAAAACCGACAACCAAAACTGTCATCAAGACTGTCAACATAGGTGTAATATTCTTATTGTATCTATGCGTCTTCGTCGTTCTATCTGTAGTAGCTGTGTTAGATTAGAATGCGTTTTGATTCGTAATCGTGTTTAAGCGTGTTAAGAAAGGATAAACAAAAGAACACATGTTGATAAGAGCTATGCTTGAGCTGAACTGCACCTTCCCTGTTCCTACTTCTGGTCCCGCTTCTGGGACCGGAAACGGAATGGGGGCTGCTGGGTGCTTGCTTAGGCATGTTTATTTATTTAACATAACATACATGTGTATAAACATTATACCAGGTTACTTCAGTTTTTAAGCTGGTACATTGTAAATAGAATCCCCTTTGTAAAACCTTAAAAATCTCGGGATTTTCAAAATGACTAGATACTTGCCAGTGTGCAGCTGTAATATTAACATTAGTAATGCTTTGCCAAAACCCTGTCTATCTAAAAGTTTCAAAATGTGAAGAAGTAAATATTAAAAATATATATGTTTATTTATTATATAATGATTACCTGTTTGTTTGTCTTAGAAAATTATTTTCATCCTGTATGCTGTTTTGAATATTACTTCTTTTGTGCTGATAAATAGTTCAATTGGAGCCAATTTAAAAAAAAAGAAATGTTTATACCATTAGTTTCTGTGTCTACAGTTTATAACCTAATTTCTCTCCGTTTTTCTTTTTTAATTTGTTAATATTTTTTCAACTTTTTAGGACAAACAAGATTTTCAAAAAAGGAAACTGAAGAGCACAAGCATACAAACAGAAGAAGTTTTACATTATCAGGTACAATGGCACAACTTAAACACCTGGAAAGTTTATGAACCTTTTGCCTCTTCAAGTTGCTTTTGGCTAAAAATGATTGTATTACTTTTCATCATAGCCCCATCCTAACCCCAACGGAAGGTAATCTATTCTAGATAGTAATCTGCTCTCCTGTATATGGCCTCCAAATGAAGTGTATAAATTACACTTAGAATAAAATAGTGGATAGACAAAAGTATCATAAATAATTTTTTTTAAATATACGTATTCACAAGAACATATTCCCGTATTGGTATACAACAGTATACAAGCCAACAGACTAGTAATAATTTAGATGCTGTATATCAATATTACAGGTATTTTCACTCTCCTCAAATGACCTTGACTTTAAGCAGACTATAAGTGGTCAAAAGGATCTACATGTCACTAAGCTGCCCACACAACATCTTGGTGAGGTGGGTAAAAGTGCTGAGACCATAATTCTTTTTTTTTAATTTTTAATTTTGCAAATCAAACTTTGAACATCCTCAGCACTGGGGAAAACAGTACTTGTTTCTCATGATATACAGAGTAAGATGCTTTACAAGGCTGTTAAATTTGCTGTTAAATTTCTATAAATAATTCTTCATGAAGTTATCCTGACTAATGATTTGCTAGTTACAATGAAGATTAAATACCTTGAAAAAAATAAATGGGTCTAAAAAGATAAAAATACTCATCACAATTATGAACACAAAATCACTCAAAGTAAATAACTTCAATATAATACAAGACTCAAATAATAAGAAAATTAACTTTTTGGTAATGGCTTTTACAAAATATATACAAAATAAAAAAGACATCTGTGTACAGAAGTTGAGATAATGAAAAATTCAAATGTTCCTTAAAATACAAGACTCGAATAATAAGAAAATTAAATTTTTGATAATGGCTTTTACAAAATGAATGATCCTTAAAATATTTTTATGTTAAAATATTAATCTATTAAAAAAAACAATCTCTATTAAAAGCTCAAGTAATTATAGGGCGTTTACCAAACGACCCAAAAGTAGTGAATTAAAAGAAAACAGTAGACAGGAAGAGAGAGAGAGAACCATAGTAATAGAAAATAGCAGGGTGCACTGCTAAGCCAGTTCCATTGGCAGGCCAATCCTTTCTGTTTATTTTATGGTTTAATTGTTTGTATGGATGTTTACTGAACTAACTGTTCTTCATTCCACAGATTAGATTAGATTAGATTTTACTCCTAGGACTTGTCCTTTTCGCTGAGGTGGGTCACTCCTTTATTGGACTGGAAGAAAAATGTGTTATTGCAGAAAAAATGTCTTCTATCTTAATTCAAATTTTAGACTGATTAAAAAAGATATAGTGAGTTATTAGGTAAAATTTATATAGCATGGAGATTATCATTACAAGTTCATCCTAGCAAATCAAGTTTACATTATCAATTTGGATCAAATAATTTTGCTGATTAAGGTTATGATTAGGTAACCAAAACATTATGTGCATTTTTTGTTTGTTTTATACTCAAATTGCATCCATTTCCATAATGTGTATGAGGTCTGTCCGAAAGGTATCCAGCTATTTTGAATATCTCAAGAACCAGTTGTGCAACATGTCAACCAATGCATGAACAGACACTCTCCCATGGGGTTACTCGGTTGGCAGTGAGATGCAACTGAGTGAGCTTGTGTACCGTGTGACCGTTGCATTCACAATGATGGACCAAGACATTCTTCACGTCTTGTGCATTTCTTTTGCAAACCTAGGTCTGTCAGTCTCCCTACAATCCAGATTTAGCTACCTGCGACTTCTGGCGATTTTGAAAGAGGACTTTACAGACTGCAGAAAAGTGGAAGGGATGCTAACATGAGGTCCCAAGTAGAGTACTTTGAAGGGGACTAAGGCACCATTGCCCTGGGTAGGCTTTTTTTGTTAATATTATATTGCTGGATACTTACCAGATAGACCTTTATCTCTCTCCAATGCAATGCAAGTACAGACATACAGTTTCATTGCTTGTGCTGAATCTTAATGTAAGCATCTGGCACATTTGAAGCAGATTAGATCCAACATAAGTTCTTAGTTTGTCATCATCAATGCTTACCAGTTGTCCTTTTCAACTGAAAATGAGTTACTCTATGAGTGATTCATTTTCAGATGAAAACATCCTAAACCACATTTGAACAATACGGTCACTAACTTCACCTCCACCAAATGCTGTACATATTCTACTGGCCACTTCTGCTGCTTTTGTTCCAAGTTCAAATTTGTACAGTAGACAAACTCACAAGCAAATTTGAGTCTCCATATTGATTTCTCTCGTTACTGCAGTAGGTGTACTCTTCTGAAGGTCATCTGCTAGTAAATGATGGGTGTAGGTGTTACGTTGCTGAAAATGTATACAGACTGTTGCCATTCAAAGGGTTTGTCTTTTGTTTTAATGCTGATAAAAAACAGGACAGTGAAAATTGCACAAACCTTTTTAGCGACCTGATACATAAACCCAATGCCTGAAATTCAAATGCAAAGCTTATAACTTCTGCTCCTATAGATAAACCTTTTACTTATATGGAATTTACTCTTTAATTTGTTTCATTCATTTGCTTGGACAATGTTTCAGGTATTATGCTACCTGCCCTCATCAGGTGAGTAACAGCAATAACACATATGCATGAATCAAAAGATTTTTTAAGACTATTTGCATTTATCTAGTTTATATTAGTCTTTCCTTTATCTTCTTTTCCTTCTCCCATCAACTTATTCAGCTCTACGATTGGGGACCATCCAGATGGGGTCTTTAAATATGCTTTTAGCATTTTGTATCTAACGTCTCCCAGCATGCATTTCAACCTAAACTGTCTTCTCAATGATGTTGGTAATATGTATTGTTCATCAATGTTTCTGAGGTCTGATTTATTAGTGATGCAAAATAACCGTTTGTTCACTACTTAATATTCTTGGTAGAGATGGATATGGCTGAAACTTCTGCCTTAAATCCTGCTGCCATTATTGATTAGTGAGACCTGGCAAATTCTTGTTTTCAAATGATCTGTAGAACAGAGATAAAGTAGCTGAGAAAAGTATGTTCAAATCAATTCTAGCCATCATATGTTTACAACTTTCTTTCTTTCCTTCTCTTTCTTTCCTTACTGGACATTCTTCCAACTGGTTTCATTTTGTCAAACTCCAGTCAAAGTTGGAGCTGACTTTATTCCCCCCCCCCACAACAACAAGAACAACAACAACTAATTCTCACTTAATTCAGGGGAGTAAACTCTTCACATTTTGTCTATCACATCATGTTAAACCAAACCGATGTATAAAATTAATATTTCCCTACAGTGATTTGAAATCATGACCAAGTGATTGGTAAGCAGCAATATTACCAACTGAGATAAACTGACAAATCTTGTATATTTACAAATGTATTTATTATATATATAATACAAAAGTTGCAGTAATCATTTTCAGTCAGAATAGAAGTAGGAGTGGGGTTTGACCATGCAGCAGCCAGGCTTGTATTTCTTTCTACTTCATCTTCTCCTCCTCCTTCCATCTGTTTCTTCTTGAAACATCCATAGTTTCAACAACTTTTACTTTTTTAAAATATGCTTCTTTTTTTAAAATGTTTCCTAGCATCACTAGTTTTCTTATTGACATTTAAAGCATATATGAGAAAAACATACTCAGATGAATTCTTTCTAGAGTGAACAACTTTGAAAATGGCCCTGGGGTATCAGGAAACTAACTCATATAACAACATGAATTTAAGGTAAATCTTAAGTATTTAATACACCACTAAACAACCCTGTGACCCATTCAGACTCAGCAATATAATTTTTCAGTTGCAAATAACCCAGACTTTTTTTGCATTCTTTAAGTAAGCGCATTTTAGGGTTACCTTAATTCAATACCTAAATTTTGCGTTTTGGAAAAATGATTTTTCAATGAAGTAAAGGGAAGTAATCAAAATACTTCAAAGCTGTAGTTTTGTATGACAGATGGGAAGTGAGGGTTTAATTCAGCATTATAGTAATATCTTAAATAGAACTCCCAGCCCAAATGTTGTGTTTTGGGAAAATGATTTCTCAATGAAGTAGAGAGAAGTAACTGAAATACTTCAAAGTCATGGTTTCATAGGAGGGACAAAAACAGAGTGTCCAGTTCAGCATTATGGTTATGTTGTAAATAGACCTTCCCAGCCCAAATGTTGTGTGTTGAAAAAATTATTTCTCAATGAAGTAAGGGAAAGTAACAAAAATACTTAAAAACTGTAGTTTTGTATGATGGACGGAAAGTAAGTGTCCAGTTCAGCATTATAGTTTGAAATACTATAATGCCATAGTTTCATATGAGGGACAGAAAGTTCAGCATTATAGTAGTATCGTAAATAGAACCCCCAGCCCAAATTTTGTGTTTTGGAAAAGTAACGAAAATACTTCAAAGCTGTAGTTTTGTACAATAGACGGAAAGTAAGTGTCCAGTTCGGCATTATAGTTAAATTGTAAATAGAACCCCCTCCCAAAACAGTTGCAAATCACCCAGATTTGTTTTTGCTTCTCTAAGTTACTGCATTTTAGGGGTACATCAATACAAGACCACTGGCTACAATGCACCATTTCGGCTACTTAGAGGACACAGACAAACATAATCCGACTTTTAGTATTTTATAGGTATATGCCGGTATATAAGACGGACATTTAATTTTTAAAAAAAAAGAAACCATGCAAATATTACACTGCAGATACTGAACCTCGATATGGACAGTTATGGGATTTTGATGAGTTGCAGTGAGTGGTAGTCCTCCAAATATCCTTGTAAACCATCTGTCTAATGGCACAGCATATTATTAATATTTGGTCTAAATATTTAATATTTTGTCATTCCATTATATTCTTTCAACATTAGCAAAATATGCTGATTTGTGCTCAATTCTCTTTTCTGCACTTTTCCTCTTTTCTTCTAATTATCGAACCATTTGCATTTATAAAAAAAGTATCAAAGATTCAGATATACATCTCTTCTGAGTGTTATACCTTATTATTGTTGTTTTTTTTAATCCTGCATAATCTCTTCAATCTGTAGTAAATTTGCTTGCTTTCTACATCTATTTTGCACAAAACTTTTATTGATATATTCTACTACATTTTTGTTTTACTTGCATGAGGCATGCTTAGAAAAAGCTTGTACAAATTCTATCAATATTGTCTGAGGTTCAAAGATGAATTATTTTCATTAATCAACACATTTTTTAATTGAATTCACCTTTTTTTGTTTTTATCACAATCTTTTGGTTGATATATTCTTTGGCCTTCCTCAACTGTATGTTGCATCCAGTGGTTTTTATAAGTTGATTCATACTTTTCTCTTTTTTTATCTTCTCAAAAAGTTTACAGATTCAAATGCACAAGTTTCAGCCTCAAAGGAGCTTCTGTGAGCAGGAAACTTTAGCTGAAGGAGTTTCTGAATCCAGAATCATTCATGAAAATGTTTGCCATCCTTCAATATTTAAATCAGTAAAGCAAAGTCGAGTCCTACCTCATAAAATTTATAAAGTGAGCCCACAGAAGGTGAATTTGAAAGAGTAAATGTTCATTACCCAAACACTTACTATAATCATTAACTCAGCCTTATGATGATGTTCATCCTTCATAATCAAAAATGACCATGGCTTCATCTCTGAGTGGTGCCATTGCACTGCAGGGTCTGAAGTCATGACTTGTGCTTGACTTGGATTAAAGTGAGGGAGAGTTGCGCATGTCTTCAACCTCACTCTCTTGTCCTTGTCTGCCTGGGTCCTGAGGCAAGACACAGTCAGGATGGTTGGTGACAGACCGGATTGCAATGGATGACCAGGGTGTTCAGAATGTTATGACATGCTCTTCATGCTCCACAATGCATTGCTGACTGTTGCCTTTCTGCTCATTGAACCAACTGTTGCTTTCCTCTGCACAGTCTGCCGAGACCCAATATTTAATTCAGAGTTGTCCTTCTCCTAGACTGGTTGCTAACCAAGTCTGAAGCAGTGACAGACTGGGCTGACTCAGCCTAATTGAAAACTTGAAAGCATTTCTAAGGTATGACTGGACACCTCACCCTTTCTATCGCTTGTCTTCATTTCTTTCAATATTAGATAAATGTTCTCCATAAAACATCAAACAAAACTATTTCCCTAACACCATCCATTTAGACTCTAAATTTTAAAGGATTACCAAAGAGACTGAGACAATAAATTATCAAAAGGATTGATGTGTTTGGAGTGGCATTCAACTTATAATAACAAAGATCTTTGTGGGATCTACAAAGATTTATTTTTCAACACTGAATAAGTTCATACAACTGTTGCAGTGAAAACAGCAGTAATACCGCCAACAAAACTTTCATTAGTTGATGACCTTGGGGTCAGGCTTCAGGGCTTAAACATAAGTACCACTAAACCAACTTGCCCCAGAAATACCTCACAATATCAGCAGACTTTGTTAGTTTTTCTGCCATAATGTGAGAATGCCAGATCCATGCAGATCCAACTTCTGTCCAATCTTGGAGCCAAGGCAGACATGTCAGGTTTGGCCAGATATATTGAGGGTTGAGTTAGTCATAAAACCTTATCACCCACTTGATAGTATATATATATATATATTCGTTATCCAGCTATGTTTTTCGCAGATCTCCATATTTTCCCAGCTGATGTACATGGGCTCAGTTAACCATTGAGTCAATGAGGTAAACCTTTTTTAATTAACCAACAAGATCACAATGTTAGGATGCTGAGTAATTAACCTGATCTCAGCTGGAAAAATGCAATGTCTACTGCAAGTCTCTAATCATTATTACCATCAAACATCATGATTTGTACTTTTTACTAAAAATATGTCTTAGAATTCTTCCTTTCTTCATGATATACACACACACATATATATGAGTGTGTGTGTGTGTGTGCTTGAATACATATATATATATATTATGAAAGAAAGAACACAGAACAAGACACAACCAGTGACAAGCTGTTTCACGTTTAATACTATTTTTCAAACTGGTTTGATACATTACACAACATGGGTATATACATGCCCTCCCCTGTCATGTTTTTTGGGTGACTGCTGGAATTATTTCCTTCTCTTAGCTGCTTAGGCCGTCCTACCATCCACCATGGTCTTAGAGAAGCAGGGGGGCTGATAAAGATTTCTCTATGCAGACTGGCTTGATACAGTATACAACCTGGATATATATATATATGCCCTCCCCTGTTATGTTTTTGGGGTGATCATTAGAATTTTTTTTTTTCCTTCCTCATTTCAGCTTCTTCAGCAATCCCAGAACAAACTCCAAGCTAGGCTAATCAACCCAACAAAAAACGGAAATAGGAAAAATGTGGGACAGCTCCATGGATGTCAAAAGGTGGTTCCAAAATTTTTTTTCCTGTTTCCGGTTTTGTTGGGTTGATTAGCCTAGCTTGGAGTTTGTTCTGGGATTCTTTGTTAATTTCTATGTTTCATACCCG
>VCCN01000784.1:229093-243464 GCA_006491835.1 Architeuthis dux | reverse complement strand
TTTGTTATAGCTTCAAGATATAAGTAAAGCTTCAAAAATGGTAAGTATAGAATTGGTTTTTCTTTTGATTTTTCAACAAATCAAAATTGTGCAAGAATACACAAAAAAAGCAAACACTGGGATTTATTTGCTCTGAGCTAATAGTATATCGGTTTCTGGCACATTTTTTGAGTTATCATTTTTGGGGGTAGAATCTTGGCAACCAGGTTAAATCATATCTAAAAACCATCCAGATTAAGAAAACAATTGTTGCCAGTTTTGCTATGAACTTTAAGAACGGCTATTTTGTAATTCAAAATGGAAGACAGTGAATCTTCCAATTATAACTAAGTCATTCTGCATGGATTCAATTAATTCTTCCATGGTCTATTTCCCACCCTTCTACAAAATTTCATTTAAATTCATTGAGAACTTTTGGAGATACTGTGTGGACAAACAGGAGTGAATACAGAAATGTAAGAAAAAACAACACAAAAATATCTCTCAATCAAAAACAAATTACTGGGTCCACCCCAAACTTTAATCACTTCTTCCTTACAATGTGGTATACCCTTCCACAAAATCTAATTGATATTTATTGAGAACTTTTGGAGATATTGTGTGGACAAACAGGAGTGAATACAGAAATGTATGAATAAAAAAACGGGAAAATATCTTTCAATCATAAACGAATTTCTGGATCTGCCCCAAAATTTAATTACATCTTCCTTCATACATGCCTTCCCGTTCCACAAAATTAGAACTTTTGAAGATATTGTTGGGACAGACAGGAGTGGATACAGAAATGTATGGAAAAAGAATTCAAAAATATCTCTCAATCCAAAACAAATTCTTGGATCCACCCCAAAATTTGATCACTTCTTCCTTACAATATGGCTTCCCCTTCCACAAATTTCATTGACATTCATACAGAATAGAGAAATGTAGGAAGAAAAAAAACGGAAGGTTGGGCAATAGGCTATGAAAGAAGTGATTAAATCTTTGGAAGGATCCATGCACAATGAGTTAGCCATAATTGGGAGAAATGTTATTCACAGTCGTCCATTTTGAATTTCAAAATGGCCGCCCTTTAAATTCATAGAAAAACTGACAATCATTTTTTTATTAATCTGGATAGTAGCTCAATTAAAGGATTCAGTTTGAAATTCCCAGAATGTTACAGACTACAGCACCTGAAGAAGGTCGTAGGGTACAATTGCTGAAACATTGTAACTATAACAACTAAAATGAGTACACTAGTCTGAGTAAATCAGTATATAATAAAGAAAAACAAATACTTAGATATTTGTTGCATTGAACCAACTTTGTCACTGAACTGTGTTTATGATGATCAAGTACAGCAACTTGCTTTCCCTAAACTCTATGAATAGTTACAATAGCTCTTCTTGATTTCTCTTTGTTTATTGTATATATCAGAATTAAACTCAGTTTTAATTAATTAATAAATCACCAAGAGAGGTTCAGCTTAAAAAATCAGAATATATCATATTGCTTCATAAACCAATGAACCCAGTGTTTTCCCCCCATTTCTTGCAATTTGCAAGTCTGGTGCAAGGTTACATTTATGAAGCACCCAGTAAGAATCAGACAATAATTTATGAGATTGATACCCATTAATTCTTGTCTGAAATTCTTTTTTAGACTAGTTCACATTGCACTAATGCCCTTGGGAAAGGGATGAATCCACTTCTGCCCCAGCTATGGGTAAATAAATAACAGGGCCCTTTAACCGTGTAAGGCAGTCCATTTTAGGCATTGGGCTAGCACCCCAGCCCCGTAAAAACCCATTGTTGCTACAAAAAGTGATTGAGTCTCCATGGATTATTTGAGAAATGGAGACAAAATCATTGCCTCATTGGTCGCGTGACACAGGAGCAACTGAGCTGAATTGCTTATTTATAAGCTATAGAATAAAAGCAATAAAATTAAGATGAAAGATAAACTATTAATAATGAAAACGCTTCATCTGAGAAATCCAGACAAGATTCTACTTGTTTCTAAAATCAATACTAGACCAGCACTCACATGTAACCTGCATTGCTCCAAGAAAGTTATTATTTTTTAAAAATCTAAGTTCTGTTTTCTTTTCTATATATTTCATATTTTTATCCATAGGCTAAACTGAAGATGGAGAATCGTGGTGGTTTATCAATTTCCAGAAATTCAAGGCAAGATTTGATGTCTGAAGAGGAGAAGAGAAATAAAAACAATTCCCAGTCAACATTGGCAACAAAAGACAGCACAGTCAAGGAACTTCAAGATAAAATTGATAAACTTAAGATAGATTTGTTGAAGGTACCAAACATCAGCGTTTTTATATCTTTTGCTTGTCTTAGTTTCCCTTTCAGCCAAAAGATCAGGGTCTCTGAGAGGAATTTTATTAGGGAGTACAAAGTTTCTTTTTTTTTTGGGGGGGGGGCTTCTCTTCTCTGTTAGTCATCCTGTTTTTATCCACTATGGATTTATTCCATTCCCAAAACAGGTACGGAAAATGAGAGGGGGGTGCTCTGTTGATTTTCTGCATTCGAGGCCTTATGCACCCATACTCCTTCCATGATAAATATGAATAGAATAAAAGAGGATCAGCGAGAAGAAAACATCTTGGTTTATGCTACAATACAGATAAGGAGAAAGAGTTCACATTGAAATATCCTCTTATATTTCAATGCAGATCAGAAGACATAATTATTGGTGAAAAGTTTTAAAAAATTAAATTAAAAAAAGAAATGTAGATCAGTTTAGTACTTACTTTTAATAAAAGAGCTTTCTTTGGCTCCTAAGCCCCCTTTGTACCTATAGGCCCCTTTGGACCCATGGGCACTCGCTCTCATAAGCCCTTAAAATGAGTTTAATTCAATGAAAAAAAAAAAAAAATACTACAGGAATGTGTAGAGGAATTTACATCTTTGCTTCTGACTCCAGATTTGAAAGATTGCAAATCCCACTACAATGTTTGGTTTATAAAAAGTTATGAATTAGGGTTAAGTTTAGGCTCATTGCAAATAACGTATTTAATAGTAGATGTTTGAGTTGTGTGCAAAGTGGTATATTCTAAGTTGTCTCTTCTTTCTTTGCCTATTGTAGTTGACAGCTGAGTTTCTATTGACAGGCGAGTGTTTTGGTGGAAATGAAAACATTAACATGACATGCATAAATGTTTATCTCCCTTGAGTCTTAGCTGATAATCTGTTTTTGATCAAGCTTAGATGAGTTTAGAATAACATAGTTTCATTTTTCTAACATGATCGCTGCAATGCATAAGATTTATAAAACAATATCTTTATCAGCTATTTCAGGATGTTCACCCACCCTAACCGATGTTTAATTTTTGATTATTATGGATTTTCAGTCATACAAAGTAAATGATGATTTGCACGAGAGAGTGAAGATGCTCCAGAAAAGTTTTAATCTGAATCAAAGTCCAAAAAAGTCCAAAGATGCTCAAAGGTAACTAAAGATTTCATTGTAACATTTTGCCTCGATTCTCTTTATCATAACAATAGGGATACAAATGCTTTTTTTGGAATCAAGATTTATTTATATTTATTTTAATTAGCTATCAAAATCTCCAAATTGAGGAGTAGTGGTGGTGGTGATGGTGATGATGATGGTGGTGGTGATGGTCATCATCATCATCATCATCATCGTCGTCGTCGTCGTTTTTAAGAATTTTATAGTTTTAATTTTTATCAATCAGGTATCTTGGAGTTACCACTCCTAATAAACAACTAATTGCCACTCTCTCACTCTCTATTTCAACTATTCAAAATATCTGTAACAGAAAACATATTGTTATAAAAAGAAATCTGTAAATACAGAGAAAAAAGAAAAATTCAAATGGTTCTTCGGACGATTGAACTCCATCATGTTGTTTGTGTTGTTATGTCAACTAAATGCATTAGTCAGGCAAGTGTGGAGTTCAACCCAATGTGGCTTCCGCTGCTCAACAAACCCAACCCAAACCCGACAAGTCAAAGACACAAAAACACCCGGGCCCTGCATTATAACAAAAAATATTTTTAAACTTCTGTTTACCCCATCACACTTGGATTTTACACCTGAAGAAGGCTGAAGAATGGATCGGCTGAAATGTCATGTTAACAACACAAACAACAAGAAGGAGTTCAATCATCCAAAGAACCGTTTGAATGTTAATGACCCTTCTCAAAACTATAGAAAAAGAAAAATAGAGATCATTTAATTTCAATATCCTATACATAGGTACATCACTAAGTCTGTAGCGTAATGATGGAAAAAATCATTTATTTTACAGAATAAATTTTTATTTTTCAACATAATCACCTACCTTGTCAGTGCAGTTCATTCAGTGGTGAATATTAATCACATAGATTGAATTTCAGATCAAAATTCAGCCAATAACTACATGTCAGGCTTTAAACTTATTGATCCACCCTCATAGCATGTATGATGCATGAGCATATATGGAATACTCTGCTTTTTGCAGGTGCCTCAAAATGGCTAAAATAGTTTTGTATTTCTCACTTGTGCTAGAGGTCCGTGTTCAAAGCAAGATAGAAGCCAAGATTTCAAATGCTGATTTTCTAGGCAAGTAGGCTCTATCTGCTTGGAAGATTGGCCTAATACAATCTTCCTCCACACATTTTCTCCCCATTTGGCCTCATGCCGTACTTAGCTATTAGCCTGTTTCTGCCTGAAATATTATGGAATAATTTTTAGTCCATGATGGTCCAGTCTAAATATTTGTCTCATGGAAGTATAAGGTCTATCCGAAAAGTATCCAGCCATTTTGAATATCTCAAAAACTGGTTGTGCTGACTTGATTTAATTGGGCAACCAATCAGAGGGAACCTTCTTGCAGAAATAGTGCCTTTTAAATGCTGTAAAATACAATAAATATAACTTTATTTCCACTGAGTCAAAAATAATATCTGCAATGTAATTTGATCAGATTATGCCCCAAGTGCATTGAACATGGTTTTAAATTCTTGTGATTTTATATTAGAACCATCAACCAAAACTGTCAACATAGGTTTCTTCAGTTTTTAAGTTGTGGCTATATATGTATCACCCATACAGGCAGCACCAAATTTAAACATTTACTCCTTACTATGTCTAGAAAAAAATGATTTAAAAAAGAAATTCCACCCCTAAATAAGTTTTTAGTGGGGGTTCAATTTGCAATGTAAGTTTATGCTGAATTGGTCCCTTATTTTGTGTTTGGCAGCATCCACGCTTGTGTTTTGAAACATCAGACTTTTTTAGTGATCAACAAAAGGTGAAAGAAGTAAGTTATTCATTGATCACTCCATTTTCCATTGTTTAATGATCACACCCAACATGGCATGCTGCCAAAAGATGGTTTCTATTGAGTGACTAACCAGACTTGCTTTTTACTGTATGTCCAATTTTGAATCTATTGATAACAGAACTTATGTGTATCATCTGGCAGTGAAGATGACACATATAAGTTCTATTATTTTATTGTTCCTTTCAAATCTTTCATTTTAATTTAGTACTTTTTTCCCTTGCCGCAGGCCAAGCCATGAGAGCACAGAGCATATGAAGAAAATTTGGAAAAAGAAAATCACAATTTTACAAGAAAGGTAGGAAAACATTACTCAGAGGATAATCCAGTTTACACCTTATGGTCTATAATTTTGAGAAGAGTCATTAACATTTTCTTTTCTTTGCTCCTACAACATTTCAGCTGATCCATCCTAAGAAAGGAGTTGAAAAAAATAGAAATTAATAATTTCCCGATTGCTCCCCTTTCTTATAGTTGGTACTATCAGAAAAAAAGTCCCTCTCTTTACGAACGGATTGTACACCTGAAGAAGGCCGTAGAATGGATCGGCCAAAACATTGTGGGAATAACAAGATGAATGAGTTCAATTTCTCTATCCTTTATTTCCAATTACTTATTTTTCGTTAAAAAACAATATTCCTCCTTGTTTGCCTTATCGTTTTCTTCTGTTCAACTTTATTATTTTAATTCTTACATCCTGCAATGCCCTGCCTTTTGAAAATAAACATATAGTTGGTAGCTAAATACCTGTTGTGCCAAATATATTCCAAGCTTGTCGGAGAACTTGAGGACCATTATCTCATGAAGAACCTCATGTTCGGTGAACTAGCCTCTAGACAGCAGAGAAATGGGCCACACAGAAGAGATACATCTCCTGTGGAATCAACTATTGTCAGTGGCAAACAGAGGCAATCGACAGGGGAGAATGCTAACACAGGTCTTCCCTAAATCTTTATTTGCAAAGCCAAGCCATGGCCTGAAATGGTATAAATAAAGTTTTTTTTCTTTGCCTATAGAATGATTAGTGGGTGAATTCAATGAGTCAACAAAATATACCATTTCCTGCAGAGACCAGATTATATGTAGAATAAGACCAACAAGACTCTTCCACCGAAAAAAAAAGTTACCTGAAGATGATAGGAGAATACACTGGCCAAAATGTTGTAAAAATAAATAATAACAAAGATAAGAATAGCAAAAGAACAAATTAATATTATGAACTGCTCATCTAGAAATCTCAGAAAAAAACTGTCAATCTCTTATTGCTGTAGACACATATTATTTTACATATACATAAATATATATATGTGGATAGGTGTGATTATATATGCACATGGTTCTATCCCAAAATTTGGGGAATTTGACAAAGAAAGAAATTCAAAATAGTCCCTAGCATGGGGCCAACAATTAAGGAAGACTTTTTCTACCTTTAAGAGGTAAAAAGTGTATGGGAAACTCCCCCCCCCTTTAAGGAGTCGGTCAAAAGTGAAGGGAGACTTTTCCCAATCTTTAAGGAGTCAAAAGTGAAGAGAGACTTTTCCCAATCTTTAAGGAGTCAAAAATGAAGAGAGGCTTTTTTTCCTTCCTTTAAGGGGTCAAAAGTGAAAGGAGACTCTTTCCACCTTTAAGGGGTCAAAAGTGTAAGGAAACTTCCTAGCTTTAAGGGGTCAAAAGTGAAGAGAGATTTTCTCCCTTCAAGGGGTCAAAAGTGAAGGGAGACCTTTTCTTCCTTTCAAGGGGTCAAAAGTGGAGGGAGACTTTTTCTTCGCTTCAAGGTAGGTATATGCAAAATTGATGAAAATCAATAAAATGGACGCACATAAGCGAATGTCTAAAACCTTTTAAAAATTATCAAAAATCACCTATTTATCAGATTTTAATAACATTTTTAGTACTTACATAAGAAGTGTCAAATTTTTATTCCAAATTTCAGAAAGATAAAATGTTTTTTTCATGTGAAGTAATACTTATAAATATGGGCCAGTCCTGATTTTTATATATACAAAAGATAAACCATGAAAAAGTAAATTCTGTTTTAATTTTTTTTTACATCGACCCCTAAGGGTTCCATAAAAACCCTTACTTAGGACTAATACAAAAAAATGAAAAGTAAAATATTGTTCTTCTTGGTAAATTCTCATTTTATTTTTAAGCTAATATAAATTATCGTTTTTTGCCGAAAAAAAAAAAATTTGTAAACATTAAATTTTCTTTTATATACATTTTTTTAAATATTTAAAATAATTCAAAAATCTTCGAAATTCTTATTAAAATATTTTCAATATTCAGCCAGTTTAGATTTTTTTTGAAAAATAAAGAAGGAATTAAAAAAAAATGATATTATGACGAAATTCGACCCCTAACGTACTTTTAAAAATTTTTTTAATTTTCAGATCTCTGAGATTCGACAAAACGAGGGCGGGTCTGGAAGGCAATAATCGATAATAAGCAATCGATAAATCATTAAGCAATCTACTGAGGCCATGTGTTTGTGAAAGTCAAGGGAGATAAAAACTTAGATATGATTCTTTGGGCCATTTTTCGGCTAGATTTTTTCCTATTTAAAAAGCAGATAGCCAAAAATCTGGCCATTTTTAAAAAATAATTAGTCAATTCGATTTGATTTTATAGCTAACTCAAAACATATATTCAATATTTTAACCATAAAGTTAGCTGAAAGTAGAAAAAATTTAACCAATTTTAGCCATTTTTTTAAGAAGTTTTAGCGAAAAAAAATCAAAGTACAGTCAAGTTTAATAAGTTTGTGAGTCACACACTTTAGAGCCAATTCAGTCGCTATTCCCATATAAGACACTATTTCTAAAAAAAAATTAAAATTTCTGGAAGAAACGATGGTCAGGGTCAATCAAAGCAAATCAAACTACATAGGAAAAAGATTTTTTCATAATTTTTGTGTTTAAGATCGATAAAGCAAATTTTAACCAAAACTTTTGCTTTGAGAATATTTTTGTTAATTTTTTTGGTAAATCCACTACAAATCTGGAAAGTTTAATAAAAGTAAATGTACATTTTTTATTAATAATTTTTCTAGAGTCTTAGTATAATTATTTTATTTGAAAATTAGGCCTTAAATGAGTTTATAACATATTTTAGCCATAGTGGAAAAAGATTTAGCCGACTTTAGCCATTTTTTTAAAAGCAGTTTTAGCTGAAAAATATCAAATTGGAGTTGGTAGCACTGATTAATGTTAGGAGTGCGGACAAAAATACTGTTTCAAATTAGAAAATCAACAAATAGATGACTCAGATTCTGCAACATTATATTTACTCTTATTGACATCCATAAGTGAAACTTCTTAAAATTTTAAGACGTAAACAAATGGCAGCCATTTATCCTAAAATTTTGCCAGAAAACGGTAAATTTTGATTTCAAAAATTTAAAACACTCAGTTCTGTGTTGTAATTTATGTAAATGTTTTTTTTCTTTTATATACACAAAAGTTTGCTCTTTTTCCTTTCTAACAGAAACAAGAAAAAAACTTCAGAACAACAGTTTTGAATTTTTTAATTTGTTTTAAAAATTGCGTATCGAAGATTTTTCAGAAGTTGCGCAAAAAAATGCGTGCACATACCTACTTTAAGGGGTCAAAAGTGGAGGGAGACTTTCTTCCCTTTAAGGGGTCAAAAGTGGAGGGAGGCTTTTTCCTGCCTTAAAGGGGTCAAAAGTGAAGGGAGTCTTTTCCCTCCTTGAAGGTGTCAAAAGTGAAAAACTAATATACTGGCATATACAGTAACTTTAAAATATTTTAATTGTGATCACACAAGTTATTTAAATCCTGGGCAACACTGGGTAACCATCACTCATTATGCTTACCAAGCAATTATTTAGTTTGTCACCAAAACCATCACCCAGCCTATTTTTAGGATTTGTATTTGTTTGTATTTTATTCATCTATTTATTTTTTTTCCAGTCTGCACACCCTCAGAAATGAAATGTATCTGCGTCAGACCCTTGAGAAACAAGCCACTATGCTTCACCGTGCTGGTGTCAGTTATACAGTAAGGCCATCTTAAATTAAAGTGCTTGGTTCCAAAACGCGATAAGCAGCATTTTTTTAAAAATGTATTTAATTAAATTAAAATTAAATTCTGGATTTAAATTTGTTGTCTTATTACAACCGTATAGACTGCATATATACAAAAAGGTTGTAATCAGATAAAAAAAATTAAAATCCAGAATTTGATTTTTAATTCAATTAAACACATTTTTTTAAAATGGCACTTATCATGTTTTGGAATCAAGCTCTTCAATTGTTTTATCATAAGGCTAAATATAAATTTAAGTCATTTCATATAACATGAAGTGCTTACCTTGCAGAGTGACTTGGTTTATTATCCTTTTGTTTTCTGTGTAATGCATTATATATGTATTATAGTAATATTAACTTTTTTACTAGCAAGGATATCTGGTGTTACCCGGGAAATAATAACTTCAAATATAACAACACAGGAAAGAAATGATATTTTATAGAGATTCATGAATTAAAATAAAAATTACGGAAATATTTTATTGAATTCTGATAATTGGCTGATTTGGGGAGATTATTTTTAAATCCCTGTTGCTGGGGAGAAATAGCTTTAAAAAAAATCTTGGTATGGTTCCCATGTCGCTGTTGTCAAAAGTGAGCACACACGCACTGTAAAAAATGTTTGGGAAGAAAACTGGGTACAATTGAAAATTTATTTCATCACAAGCTAAATCATTTTTAACTAGCCTATAATTAATGTGCTATTCAAATTTTGGGGATCTTGCACACCCTGAGTTGGCCCACACTCACTCCCAGTCAGACCCGCGCTAATATTCGCTTTAGTCAAAGTTAATTAAAGCAGACTAAACAACAGACGGACAAAATAGTGACCGCCATCTCCACCTCCCCACAACACTTTGAGTGGAAAATTGGGCAATTGTGACCTTTCCCATTTCAAAATGGCCACTGTACCAACTGCAGAATAACAGATGTTGATGACGAATTTCAAATCAAAAAAGCAGACGACTATAACCCTAAAAATACTAACTCTAAAAAACACTAACCCTGCATCTGGAACAGTGGCCATTTTGAAACAGGAAAGGTAAAAATAGCCGAAGATTGGGGGAAAAAAACCTCTTAAAAGCCATTTTTGCATGAAGTTTAATGTTGGATGTGAACCTTAATTTTTAGATTTATTCTTTTCTGTTATTTACCTCTACTAATGAAGTTAGAAGAGGTATAGATATCCACTTGGGTCTGTCTGTCCACACATTATCTCCAAACAATCAAACAATTTCAATGAAACTTTCTGGAAGAGTGAGCCACATGGTAAGGAAGAGTTGGTTACATTTTGGGTCAGATCCAGGAATTATTTCAATTAAGAGATATTTTTTCATATATTTAGACCAAATTCCAAAGATTGAAACCTCAAGACACTGCACCATAGCTATATATGAACTGATTTTCCTTCAGTTTTTTATTAGTGTATGGCATTGACAGTGGTATGTGCTCTCATAGTGCTTCCTAGTTTCCTTTGCACAGATTTAACCACTTGGTGCTGGGATATTTTTGTGTGATGAAATATCTCATTTGCTCGAGGGCAATCATAGTTTTCATTTGATACAGTGATACAAACAGAAGATGTATTGAACTAATTTAAACCTCAATCATAAAAGTGAACTCATTTGCATTTCATAATGATACCCAGTCATGTTTTTTCTCCTATTTTTTCAAGGCAACACCTGGAACACCTGAAGAGCCATTCCAAGCAAAATTAATGGTAAGTTCCTTTTGACACCTTAATTACCATATTTATCCCCAACATCACAAGATGAAATACAGTTGAGCAAAAATAAATATGGGATATGCCAAAATGTTCATTCTGTTTTTTGTTGTTAGATGACATTAGAAACATTTAATTTTAACTAATTTCATTCAAAAAGATTGCTTTTTTTTTGCATTGTTACAGCTGTCATATCAGTGTGCACTTTTAAAAACATTTTGTGAAAGAGAAAAGTGAACACATTTGCATAAGCATAATGTAATGTAATGTAAAGATTTACATCCTGGTGTGTGATACTCATCTCTGTGATGATGTTATGATTAGCTGATGTAACATCCAGGTACATGACTGATTCCCATCCTGATAAAGAGGCTGTTGTGGGAGAAAGAAATCAGAAAGCTTCTCTGCTGACTACAGTAGGAGAGCAATCGGTTTGAAACAATTTACAGTGTTGTTGATTCGCTTGTTCTGGCGGATTGTGTTCGGGTGTTAGAGCATTTGATCTATCCAGTGACTGTTCGGGCCGTATCATATAATTCCGATCGTAGGTATGGAAACCCATATGCATGTACTACTTGTACTTCATATTAGCAGTACAGTAAGTTTATGCTAAATTGGTCCCTTAGTTTGTGTCATGACTAATTTATTCATTGATCACCACTTTTTCCAATTCTTTAATTGATCACTCCCAACACAGCAAGCTGCCAACAGACGTTGGTTGCATGACAGTTTCTATTGAGTGACTAACCAGACCTGTTATTTACAGTTTTAAAGAGTGGTTGATTCAGTTATGAATCTTGATGAAAATGCTATTATGATTGGCAGAGGTAAATAACACCTTTTGTTTGGTAATCAAATACAGATTACAAACAAGCATGTTTTTCATATTTACTTTTATCTTTTAGATGATTTAATTTCAACTCCTTTAGTTTGTCTTTTGTGCCTTCAAAGAGAAAGATTGTTTTAATACAATTCATGATTTATGTTATAACCCACTGGACAACAGGAGTAGCTAGTACTATTTTTAGATCTACTCCCCTTGCTTGTCTTGACAGTTGACCTCCAGACAGCAGTGTCCAGAAAGAAGTTCATTCCAAGGTCAACATCTGTGTTTTGCCGCACTTTTTGGTGAATCCAGTCAGTTTGAGTAACTCCACGGTCAAGACTGGTCGTCTCTATATCATCTCCTAAATTATTGCCATGTCTGAAAGATGAGTCTATTTCTTCTAAAAAAACAAACTACACTCCCATCCTATTTCCCTCCTGTTTTCTCATTGACAAACAAGCACTAAAGCTTCTAACCAACACTAATCATAAGAAGAAACAAACAACTGAAATGAACGAACAAACCTGCAAGTATTCCCACATAAGAAAAACAGGTAGGTTTGTCTTTCTTATATTTTTCTTGACTTGACTTCTTGACTTTCTCGAAGTTCAAGTTGTTACAGTATATTAATAATCAACTAATGAAATCTTTTTTTCTCTCTCTTCTTGCAGTCTTCTAGCCGAAATATGGATGATCAGCTTCCTGCCAAGAGCAGTGCCTCATTGCCGGTCATACAAGATATTAGCCAAGAGTTATCTACCCTATTAGCAGCAAATGGTCAGCATTCAGAAGAGCTTTCTTTAATTTTTTATTTTTTATTGATTGTGTTATATACAACTTAGCCAGGGCCAGATTTAGACCTTGGGGGTTCGGGACACTTCAGATTCAGTGGGCCCCTCATACACAGAAATTAAAATACATGGCAAATCACAAAATCTATACATCAAAGTCCATTTATTGCATGTAATTGGGACAGACAAGTTATACACACATAGAAAGGTTAAATGAGTTATGAATCTGAAGTAAATATATGTATACATGTAAAAACATGCCAGCAAAACTCCAAATAGATTTTTAGGTAAGACATAGCTATGTATTTGTTTATTTTCTTAACCCATACACCAACTACTTTAGACCCGAATTACAAGCAATAATTTTATTAATTGAAGGCATTATAATGAAATGAATTCCAAAATGAATTCCAAGCAGTAATTATTAATTTATTTCTTATTAAAGAAACTAATTTTGTTAATTATTATATTTTTGTATAGAGGGAGCCCGGGGCAATTGCCCCTTTTGCCCCCTTATAAATCTGGCACAGAACTTAGCCTCTTCTTTTAATCTCTGTTTCCATACTTTCTCTATCTCTCTCATCTTTTGTGTCTCAATCTCAATTTAACTATGCTCAAATTATCTAATGTCTAATTCATTCTTTCTGTACATCTTGATATTGAGAATAGCTCCAATACCAACACAGTATCTGTGATGACTTGAGCTTCGATGGAAGTCATGAAGTGGAAAGTCACGAATGTGGAAACATAAGGTGATCAGTCCGTTCTTTCAGTTCATCTGTTTCTTCTTAAGTATTACCATTAGTTAGTGGCTTTAGTACTGGTTAGTAGTTGAGACAATAGGGTGGAAAAATAGAATAGAGTGTGGTTAGCATTTAGAAGATCTAGCTGATCTTTGCACTGATTTAGGAGATGCCAAATAGGCATGACCAATCTTGTCCTGGAGTTAACTCTGACTGGGGATTTTACCTAAAAGCACGGCAAATCCCAGACGTTGACGTTCGTGCCAAGGTCAACTGTCTAGACAAGCAGGAAGTGCTTCTAAAAATACCACAAGCCAACTCCTGTCGTCTAGAGGTTATGTCAGTATCTTTTTCTCTTTCTCTCTCTTTTACTTTCTTTCACTAAGAAGTCAATCTCATGTGATCGGGTGGCATGCCATCTCATGTGTCATTCTATAATTTGGTGATCCCGGTTCCAACTTCTTATGCGAGTGATTTTTTTACCTGAGCAAGAGCAAAATTATTATCAACACAATGAGTATTGGTAAATGCAGTTTTTATAACAGAGGAAGACATCTATTATCATCATGGATAATGTTATCAATCAGTTATTGTTATCAAAATCAGTTGGTCCCAAACACTTTATTTAAAATGAATTAAACAAATTTTAAATTAAAAAATAAATTTTGTTTTCATTTTTTATAATGTAAACTGGTTTATAGCAATGACTTTATTATCCTTTTCTTAATGTTATAAGCTGGTTATTGTTCCAAAGTGATTACAATACGTTGCTTTCTCTGTATTTATTTTTGTGCTGAAAGTGCAATCACCAAAGATATACATGAAATTTAACAAGTGGATTGCTTAAGGAAGACAGTGGGAAAACAGGTGAAAATGTGTTGCATCTTTTAAGACCCAGAGTAGATCTTTCTGTCTGCTATCCTTAGACTAAATATTATATTAAATAAATATT
>VCCN01000784.1:201583-219198 GCA_006491835.1 Architeuthis dux | reverse complement strand
GCTGTATTATGGTAACAAGCCAACAAATATACAGAATTTGGAACCATATCAGTTTTAGTTTATTGTGTTGTAAATGTGCAAAATGTGATGTGATTAAAAGTTTGCGTGTTCATTTTTGTCGGAGAAGTCACCACTTCAGACTCCTGTTACCAACAGGAGTTCTGAATTAGAATGTGTTAATTTAATGATAAGCAGTAGTTACTAATTTTAGCCTAGTAGCCTTTGTAGAAAATGGAGGAAGAAAAGAATTTGTCGATACAAAGTAAAATATTCCACACGTGGATGTCATGTAATGTGAATGGAGGTCTCCGATTGGCTGGAATAGTTATGACTTCATGGAGAGGTTTGAACAAGAAGGCGGAGTTGCCATTTTGTTTTTGGAACATAAAATGACCACGTAGTTCTGCCATCTTGTTAAGACAACGAAATCAGCGCGGTAAATTTGAAGTCAAACAAAGGACACGATAGCATACAAAGAAATAGTAAATAAAGACAAGATGCTGATATTTGTAGACATACAAATTAGAGAGACATTTAATAAGAAATAAAGACAATATAAATGTTACATATGTTGTGTCAACCGAAAAGTGAGCATGGGGCAACGGCAAGTCACCATATTTATTGGAAGAACAAAAAGGAAGTGACGTCAGCAGAAGATAAAGGGCTTCTTATAGTTTGGTATTTTATTTATTTGATTATTTAGTTCTGCAGATGCGTAATAATTCTAGCTAAAAGTGAAAATGAGTCATACATTTGCAGTGATAAGAGGATGCAATATATTATTGATTTTTAGCTACAAAAAGTGTGAGTTGCATATTCAAAGTCGCGATGTCCTTGGATAATACGGTAATAAATATTAAATAATAAATTCATGAAATTAAATATTAAATTAATAAATATTTTGTAATTGTAGACCATTGTATCCATCCGTAATTTGTTTGTCCAAGTAATCTACGATTTCCGGTAACATATTTTTGTTTTTTTAAATTAGGCCATTTGTCTTACGACTTTCGCTGCTTTGATATCTGCTCCCCCCCCTACCAAATCTAACTGACTGACCATACTCTGCAGAGGTAGCTCATGTGTATGTCACCAGACTACTAGGGTCTACGTTAGAGGATCGAGTTGTGGTCAGGGTAGTGTCTCGTAATTTTATATATTGGTTTGAAATAGCGTGACAGACATCTGCACAAAGAAAGTGACAATGTTATTTATATAGTTAGATGTGTGTGTGTTCAAATGTTATGCTTTCTCCCTTTATTTGTTTGTTTGTTTGTTCTTTGTTGTTTTTATTTTGGGAGAGGTGATGCTCGTGCAGCATTCTGGTCTAGGAGCATTACCCTTAGTTTTTCATTTGTTCAATTAGAAAATATTTGTCTGAATCTTCCTCATAGTTACATTGTGGGAAAAGGAGGTTACAAAAGAGCAAGGCAGAGCTTGTCAATGAAGAACACATTAGAAGAAGAAAAAAATCATAAGAAGATTTAGATATAGATCCATGTTTGCTTTCATATTTAGATGTATCATTTGGTGAAAATTGATTTGATGCTAGATTTAAGTCCAAATCGTGATAGGCTAAGTAGGTCAATCTTAAGTATTCTTGTAAAATTATTCCAAACAGTAATGCATTTTTTGGTGATTGAGTTTAATCCATATCTGGTTGTTATGCAAGATGGAACATAGAGGCATCCCAGTTTGGAGCCTTTTGTACTTAATGAATGAATTTCATTCGTTCGTTTGAAATACTCTTGTAGACAAGGTGGGGATACCTTGTTTAGTGAGTCATGTACAAGTAAACAATTTTGCAGTGCCGTTTGGTTTACATGTTTGAGGATGTTGAGACTAGCATATAAAGGGTTACAATTGGCATGAAAGTCAGAAAAAGATATAATACGAATAGCCCTATTTTGCAACTTGAAGACCATTCTGTTATGGATATTTGAGCTTTGTCCCCATATCTTGCAACCATAGGTAAGATGAGAAGAGAAAATAGCATAATACAGGGATTTCAGATCTACAGCGTTAATGTAGTGCCTGGCTTTACATAACATGCCATTTGCTCTTTTTAATTTCTTGGTTAGGATTTTGCAGTGGAATCCACCATTGAGGGTTTCATCAAGGTAGACCCGCAGATATTTAATGTTTTTGGATGGGAAAATTCTGTGTCCATTCATTTTTATCTTTAGATCAGGCGCTTTTCACTTGGTTTATGAAAGAATATTATTTCTGTTTTATCACAATTAAGTGAGATTTTATTGGCAAGTAACCAGTTATAAAGAATTTTTAAATCGGCATTAATTGATCTTTGCATGGATTTTGCAGAACTGTCAATATTCAGGAGATTTGTGTCATTAGCAAAATAATAGACCTTGCTGTTTTTAATTGCACAGTGTAGATCGTTAATGTACACAAGGAAAAGTAGTTGACCAAGAACTAAGCCCTGGGGTACGCCATGCATTACTGGTTTTGTAGTAGAGCTAAATCCCAGTATTGAAACATTGAAAAACCAATCCCTTGCAAATCCCCCGACACCGTAATGGTCAAGTTTGGCAATCAATATGTCGTGGTTAACTGTATCAAATACTTTTTGAAGGTCTACAAAGACACCACAGGCAATTTTTTGTTATCAATGGTTTGTCTGATATTTTCTGTTATATCGATTAAAGCGTGATTCGTTGAATGCTTCTTGCGAAATCCAAATTGAAGGGAATATAAACACTGACAGTTCTCTAGAAACTTGTAGATTCTGGTATGGACAAGTTTTTCAAAGATTTTGTTGATGTTAGAAAGAAGGGATATCGGCCGATAATTACGAACTAGTAAGCGTGAGCCTTTTTTGTATATTGGGATTGTTTTGGAGATTTTTAAAACATCAGGGTGTTTGCCTGTCTTAAATGAAAGGTTAAATATTTTAAAAAGGGGACTGCAAATTTCATCTTTTAGTAAATGGAGAATATGAGTGGGAATACTATTGGGCCCATAGGACTTATTGAGTTCCAGGGATGAGATGATCGGGGAATTCTTCAAATACAAATCTTTTAAGAGGTTTTTTGTGGCAGGAAGTCTCTATATGATTTTATGCCATTATATTTACGTTTTTTATGATCTCTTCTGCTATTGATGTAAAATAATCATTAAATGAATTTGAGATTTCAGTTAGATTTGTGATGGTGTTTTCTCCGTCTTGAAAGCATGTAGGGTGATCAAAATTCTTTGATTTTATATTAATCATTTCTTTGATGCCTTTCCAAATTTTCTGAAGATTGTTTTTATGTTCTGCAAAATATTTTTGGTAGTAGACTTTTTTGCCAGTGGGTTATCTCATTTTTCATGACCTTGAACTGGACAAGTAACACCACTTTGCGGTCTTTATTTTTACATTTTAGATGTTTTTTAAATATTTTACTTTTCTCACTGATTTTATCAAGGATTTCATTAGAGATCCAAGGTTTAGATTTTTGTTTAAATTGTTTTTGAGTTATTTTCCTTAGTGGCATATGTTTGTCTAAAAGTTCATTGAATTTTCTCCGGTAGTTTTCCATTGCCAAATTAGCATCATCTTTATTTATATCAATTACCTCATCCCATTTTGTGTGTGTATGTATCTTAATTAAGATCATCATTAGAAACATCTATGCATTTAGTTGAAGTGAAATGTTATATTGTCAGTAATAATTTATAAGTTAAATTTAAGAGGTAATTTGAAGCTGCCCCCATGGCAATTGAGGTAGTGCAATGATATGATCCCAAGTCAAAATAAAAGAGTTTAATTCTTCTTTAATGTTTGAAGCACATTGACATGCAATTTCTACAATTCAATATGCATGCACACACACACACACTTATAAACACTAAACCCACATAAATATACATTCAGATTGAAAGTAAAAAGAGACTTGCAGAAAATCAATATTTTTAATGACAAACAAGAAATGTGGTTGATTTTGTTTATTATAATCTCATCAGCTTCCAATGATTAATTTAGGAAAATGATGTGAAAAAAATATCGAAATGTTTATAAAGTCAAGTATATTTTCTTCTTTGTTAATCAAATATTGATTACCTAAGCATATTTTTTTTAGTTGTATTTCATTTTTTCCCAGTTCAAAACATGTGGTTAATCAAGAGCGAAGCGCGTGGTAAAAATTCTTAAGTTATCTCCCTTAGTTTTTTTCCCTTCTTTTGATTGCAAATTTCTGTATGTACGCAAGCCCACGGTGCGTATTTTTTGTCCGATTCTCACCAAATTGAGACAGGACGCGTATTTTACGAAAAAATGACGAGGGGGGCTTCTATTTACAATAATGTGAAGATCGGCCCTGACCTTCTGCCATAGTTCCAAAATTAAAGTTAGCATGTAAAAAAAAAATTTTTAAAGTTAATTCTTTTTTTTACTTTCTTTGTGGTGTGAAATTTTTTTTTTTCGCTTGTTATGTTTTTTAAATAAAATATTTAAAAGCTATGTTATTTCAGTTTTATTGTTATTGAAAAAAAAATTCCGTTTTGAAGCACAGGAAAATGATAACAACGTCAATTGAAAAAGGGATATTAAAGACGAATAAGAGAAATAAAAAAAGGATAAAATAAATAAATACTATCGTCTACACGATCAATAAAGTAATAAAAATGGTTTTGGTGAATAACCGGTAAGTGGTTTTTCGACTGATCCTCAAATTCAGACAGGACGCGTATTTTTATACCTAAAAAGTGTTTTTTTGATTTTACGAAAAAAAAAAATTGTTCAAAGGTTTTAGAGAGAGGGGATTCTATTTACAAACCATAATGCTAAACTGGACGCTTACTTACAGTTCAATAAAAAAAATTATAAAATAAACATGCTACATTTTATTAAAAAATATTTGTTTCTTCGTGCTTAGGTATACGCAAATGTTTAATTGCGCGTCTACTTGATGTTTATCATTTTATGTGCTTCCATAGTTCGTTGACCTGACCTCTCACCCTTGTTCTTCTCCCTCTCCTACAAGGCGATTGTCAGCCTCGTTCTGATTTGTTTACGTCACGAATTGTTTTGGTTTCTCCCCAGACTAAAAAGCAGTCTCCACTTGCGTCGCATTCGCATGCATTCCTGGGAACCTAGTTGTTTTTTTTCTTGAAATCAAGATCATTCCGATTAATCAATCGGTCTCTCTAACAGATACTTGGTTACCATACGGAAATCTCCAGGAAAATATTTACCAAGGAGGATATAACCAGTTAAAGATTTCGCGAAAAGCAAAGGGAAATGGGTCGTGTTTTTCTGAGCCATATCGGGGGTACCCGATTGTTTTCGTGTGCCAGCTGCGATACACCACTAACCAACCGTTCAGAGTTGATCTCCACCCGTTTCACGGGGGCCACCGGCAGGGCCTTCTTGTTTAACCGGGTGGTCAATCTGAGTTATAGTGAGGTCCAGGACCGAGTGATGTTGACCGGTAGGCATATGGTGAGAGACGTTTCGTGCAAGAACTGCGACTCTAAACTCGGCTGGGTTTACGAGTTTGCCACTGAAGAGAGCCAAAGATACAAAGAAGGCAGAGTGATTCTGGAAAGAGCCCTCGTCACCGAAAGCGAAGGATTCGAGGAGTATGTCAGTAATAATGACAGCAGCTAGTACTCAGTGAAATAACAACAACAATATTATGAAGAATATATGGGTCAATTTTTGGTACGTCTCCTCACATCACCCTCTCCTCCGGAATACGACCTTTTTATGGTTGTTGTTGTTGTTAAAACAGTAATAATCTGAAATCCTGTCAAGGATGTGAAGAAGACATGTGTAATTATTGCTAAAATTAAAAAGAAAATAAAGATTGGTGTAGTGCTTCTTTTTTTTTTTTTAATAAGACCCCAAAAATCATCTTGCTGGTCATTTCAACCGAGACCTCAGATGAAATAGCCAACAATAACAAACAATTCAGTCATAATCCTCCTCTGTGTTTTGTGTTGTGATTCAATCTTTTCTCTCTCGATGTTAGTTTGAATAAACGACAGTCGTGAAGAAAAGCCTGGGAGCAATTTTTACCATATTTTCTATCTTCAATGCCAAAAAAAAAAAAAGAAAGGTTTTCCGATCTCTAAAATAACTGTTTGCTGCTTCTTCCTTTCAGCAAATGAAAGCGTTTTCTGGAGGAGGCATGAGTCGAACCAAAACTTGACCATATAAGTATGATTGTCAGTACTGTTGTGTCCGCTGATTCTTGTACGTATGTTTATTACAAAAACAATACATCCAACTTGGAAAAGAAATCTTTGAATCCATTGCCACCAGCATCTGAGAGAAATGGAGTCTCAAAATTGAAGAGAAAACAAAAATATACAATCTGACCTGCCATCAAAACAATTAAAAAAATATAATAATTATATTTCAATGATGAAGTGTCCTCGTTAAAAAAAAGAAAGTGTAGACTGAACAATTGAAGAAATGGGAAATGTAAGTTATGTACTGTAGCAATTGTTTGTTTACACATGAGTTTAATTTTTTTTAACAAACTTTAATCTCAACCAGAACCTGCCATATAAGAACTAAAAAGTACGTAACTTATACATTTATTATAAAAAATACTATTTTTTTTTGTTGAAATAATCAAGTGGCCTCAAATGTTTTGTGTGTTTAAAACGAAGTAATAATGGAGGGAACTAGCAAAAGAAATTCATTCATTTCCAAAATGTTCACATCTTTAAAAAAAAAAACTGCTTTTTTTTTTTTCACAATCACAAATATTTAAAATAATAATAAATCGCATAACAATAACAATATTTTTTACATTTAAAAGGAGAAAAACGTGAATGTTTTGTGTAAATATGGAATTGTTTCGTGAAGGTTCCTCCTTTTTCCTTTTAGTTTTCTCTTTTGCTTACAAAACCTTTTAGGTAAAAATAGTTTCTGTTTAAATAATTGTGACTCCTGTATGTCGGGCCTTAGAAATGCATTTGTTATTTTTTATGATAAATATGGGGAAAAAACAACGTACAAACATCAAATGACCAATGTCATTTGACTCCAAAATAAACATTTCTGTTTTTCGTGGGTATGCCCTAGAGGAGGTTTTCAATAAATACTTGAGTTTGAGTAAAGTCAGTGTTTTCTGTACATTCTTTTCTTCTTGAATATTAACAAACCAAATGTTTGTTTGCAGTAATTATAACAATTTTTAAAAAACCACACGACAATGGGTGGTTTGGGTGGATATGTTTTTCCTTTTAAATGCAAATTTCAAAGTTTTTGTTTTAGTTAAAGTTCGCTTTATTCAACTCACTTTTTTTTGTATTTGTTTGAATTGAATTCATTTTAGTTGTCAGTAATTGCTGGTATGTTTTAAAGTTATATTTTGCATTAATAACTGAAATTATTAATAGTTTGTGAAGCTGATCTTTTAAAAATATAATCTGAATCTCTTTAAAGTCGTAACTATTTGTTTAAATACTAGAAAATATCTAGTATAAATAAATAACATCGCCCCCTTTTATTTCTCGATTCAGAAGCATTTTAACATTATTAACCTAAAGTACTAAACTCGTTTTACTAGTCGGTCTGTCTCTAGACGTAGTATTTAAAAGCAAATGATTCAATTCAGTCTACAGAAGAATCCAATTTTTATTTTTATTTTTTCGTAGAACAACTCTTCCATCTTCTCTCTCTTAAAAACAGTTTATTCGTCTACCTTCTGTTGTTATTACAGGGTGTCCATAAAGTCTCTGTCTATTTTAACACACTGTTTAGTCAAAAATAGTTAGGGACTTTATGGACACCACCCTCCTATTTACTTGCAGCTTTTGGCTTTAATCACAATCTATAGCCCTTTTCTTTTCAAGGCTGTGGTTTTAGAATTTTTGTGTCATATTTCGGTTTAAAAAAAAGATATATCCTGCGTATTAAAAATTATATTTTACTGAAATTCCTTTACTTTAAAGACAGACTAGAGAAATAAAATGTATTTGAATTTCTGAAATTTTCGAAAGAAAACTAAAAAAAAAGGTTAAACATAAAGTAAAGTAAACAAAACAAGTTGTGAACCATTATTATTAATTTTTTGACTGCTACCTTTAATTTTTTAGTTTTGTTTTTGTAGTAAAAAAATAATGGTTTGCAATACTTCATCTAATAAAAATAAACAAGTTGTGTTCTATATATTTCAGCTGTTGTTAGACTGCTTAGTAGTTGCTGGTCTTTCTTATCATTCAAATTCTTATCTGTAGTCTTGGATTTTTATTTTCCGATGTTCATTAGAAAAATATTACCATGAAAAAACCCGATCGTTTTATTTATATTTTTGAGAGAAAAAAATCCATCGTAGTCTTGGAGTTATTTTTTGGGACAGCCATTGTTTACTGCCAGGTTTAGGTTTACACATTAAATACCATGCCCTTTTTATGACTATTTATTTTTTAGTCATGTTTGTTACAATATTGTTTTTAATGAATTGATGCTAACATCGGATAATATAATGTTTACGGTTTTATTCATCTTCAAATAAAATCAAAATATTTTTCTTTCTAGTCGAGAGAAAAAAAAATCCCTTAATTTTGTGTCTGAAACCGTCTAGTTTGTAACCAGTTCACGTACAAAAATCAACTTCGAACATGAAAACAAAATTATTAATAGAATTTATTATCTCTTTATTTGTTTAATTATATTCGTTTTATTTTAGTTATGGATCAAAATTAGAAATTGCTGGGGGGAGGAGGGATCCCGATATTTTCCTAGTCTTAGAAAAAATAGTGATACCTACTAATTACTAAATTGTTTCCCTTCGTGGCACTGGTTATTATTGTGAACGTCGTTACCAACCAACACTGAAAAAGGCAAATTTGTAAAAATAACCTTATAGGTTTTTGATATTAAAAAAATGCGACAATAAAAGGCTTATCTGTTTATTTTTTAATCGTATATTTTTAGCTTTATTTAGTTGTATCGAAACAGTTCGATTATAACTCCTCTGTATCTAACATTAAGGCGTGGATGTAAACAATGGCTGAAGATATTTGGTCAGTAATAACATTAATTCGTTTATGGCAGGATTTTTTAGATAAAACCGTGGGGTTATTCTTTTCTAATGTCATTTATTTTAGGGTAGAGTATTCCACTGCGGGCATTAACTAAAAGTATGTGTCACGGGAAAGAAATGAAGACATTAGGTTAAGGTTACTTTCTTTTTTTTTGTTTCGGGATGTAATTTGAATTTCCCTTGTTTTTCATTTAAACACTTGTTGATATTTAAATTTAAGGAATATCTCTTCTGGCAATTCTAGATTTGTTCATGTGTGACTTATGAATATGGGTGCAAGAAATTATTTTTATTCGGTGAGACCGTGAGAATCTAAATAATGCTGAATTTTTATTAGTATTTATTCAATTTAATACACAGTTTTACACGCCTTATTTACTTGGCCTTGTATGAGACAATTCCTTAAAAATAGTCTCTTCTGTAAGAAAAAAATATTAATAAATAAAAAAAATGATAAATTTCACCTAAAAATCCTCTAAAAATTGGTCTAAGATTATTTCTTGCCGTGTCCACAAAGGAAGTGATGGAAACATGGTCACATGCTATTCATGTTTTGTACACAAAAAAACAGCTTTTTTTTTTCTTGAGAAAAAACTGTTCATGATCTTGATAATTATAATAAGAGGATAGGAAGGGTGAGGGAAGAAAAATGAGGTAGTTTACTGAAGGGGTAGGAAGATCTTTGCATATGAGACCCATCCATGTTTGTTTAACATTTAGATAAAAACATGGATGAGCATTGAAGATTGGAAGGGATAAGGGAGAGAATGAGAAGGATACAGGCAAAGGGTGAGAGAAGAGCAGAGGCATGAAATAATGGATAATCTTAATTGTCAACACCTGTAAAATTTCCAAGGGTTCAGCCTATACATATTTATTTTCCGCCCTTCACTGAGAAAATTGCTTGTACTCCCCCCACATTCTAAGATTGGGTAAGGTCAGTTATATTTGCTTGACTTCTTAAGGAAATTTTTCATGCTAAAAAGAGAGAGAAAGAAATGGGAAGGGTTTGCAAAGTTGTTGTTCTATTCATGTTTTTCTAAAGAGATTATAAACCCCTTTCAAGCTCTTCGGCACGATCTTGAATTCTATGATTTTACAACAAAAGACCCGGCTTGGTTAGAAAAGTGCCTACAAATTGATGACTGCTGACATGCTTGTGTGCGATACTACAACACGAGCTAAGCTGTTTGGGGGATTTATCCACCTCCCCACTAGGTCAGAATGTGACACAAGGTTGAGTTTAGTTTAGTTTTGGGACCCACACACATACATGTAGTTAAGGACAGAATATCCAGTTCCCTTGGCACGCCTCTGGAATTGACCATACATCTCTTAGCGCAATGGAGAGGTGCAGCCTGGGGGAGCAGTTCCCCTGGAATTAGATAGAATCTTTTACTTCCCTGGCCATGAATGACTGGTGGTGGGTGTGCAGAACTGACAATAATGCTCAAAAAGGAAATCAATCCTTCAAAAACATTGTAAGCTGTTTTGCTTGACTTGGCTTTTAAATTCAATTGTAATGAATGAACCTAAACTTGAAAGGTTTTGGTGCATGAGTATTTATTATTATTTTTTTTTTTCAACTCTCAACATCTCATTTAAGTTCTCTGACCATTGTTAGGTGACAGGTTTGTGCGTAACTCCATTGATCACTCCAGAATTAAAAATAGCCCAAATAATGTCTTTTCTTGTGTACTACAAGTGCAATTTATGTGTGTGTACGTGAAAAATGTTTCATTTCTTATGTGTAAAGCAAAATTAAATTTCTTTGTTGTGAGGTGTAGTGTATGAAAATTTGAACTTTTGTGATAGAATTTTTTGTAGCTGGACTGAAATGATGTGAAGCAATATACTTTTATCAGTATCATGCTTAATATTGGGGGTAACGTCATTACTCACAATGTATGGTAAAAATGGACTATCACAACTCAATGAACCAATTGTGTTTGGATACATTCTGATTGGCTTATTTTAAAGAACATGTATTTCCCTATCTTTATTTATTTTATTTTTTTTAATACATATTTGTATGTTACGTTTTTAAGGGAATAATTATAATAGACAGCAGCAGAGTAAATGTTTTTTTTAAAAATCTTATTTTTGCTGTATTTAATTCTGATAGTAATTTATGTTGGTTACCATTGTTATATTTTTAATAGAGTGGGAAGTATTGCTGTTGTGATTTACAGTTCAGAAAAATAAAGTCACTCTCAAGATGGTGCCTTATTGCAAAAAACATTACAAAAATAAAATTCTATTATCTTATGCATTTGGCTTTTTGACTTTGCAAAAAGCTAAAAGCAAATAATCACAATGAATTGAATTTGCAAAAAACTTTTTAAATGCGGTTGCACAAATCTTTTCCTAGTGAGTCTTGCATTTTGGTTGGATGTGTTCTCAGCTAAAATTGCTTTTGTACATATCTTCTGCAATTTTAAAAGAAATGGATATTATTAGAAAGGATTCTTTTCAAAAACCAGGGACTAATGACTAACCAAATATTAAGTTGGATTGGTGTACTTATTTTATTTGTCTTCTCCCTCTTCAAAATGTCTAAATTTTGTTATCAGACACAAAAAATTGCAATATGGAATTATCTGAAGAGTGACCACTTTTTTCCTAATCAAGTCTATTGAGCTTAATGGCTACTTATTTTTTCTTGTCCTTCTCCATCTTCCCTGGATTTCATCTTGAAGAACTGTAACAAAAAAACAAAAATGCAGTCAGAAGCTATGACCACTTACTGACTCGTAATAATATCAGATGATCAGCAAAATTTTGCCTAAGACCAGTTCCACACTCTACAAAATGAATGTGTTCACCTGGCCTTCAACATCCCCAGATTTAAAGCTGCTAAAATATCACTCCAGAATTTGATAGCCAGCCTATTTCATTTTAATTTTTCCCCAATTTTTCTGTTTGTGTTTCTTCTTTTGTAGTTTTTGATTATTAATCTTGCTAATATAAAATTTATTCTTTATTTTCCTTCTTACCTGATTGAATATGGAAATGTTATTTTGCAGTAGATTATTATTTTTTTTTGTCCATTAGATGGCAACAAGAGTTATCAAATTTAACTTCATTTTCATTTAATTCTAATTTAACTTCATTTTCATTTAATTCTAATTATTACAAGGGACCATTCTCTTCCTAAGTTTCCTTGGAGTGATTTAGATTTTCCATATATTTTCATTTTACTTATTTTCCTATGCCATTGCCTATAGCTGTAGGAATATTAAAATAGTTTGGCCAAGGTTTTTGTTGGCTGGTTATCACTAAGGTTTGTTGTGTTGAGTGCTGAATAGGATATCCTGACATTGTAGATGTAAAGCACCTTGGTGGTGTTTTTTTTGGTTTTTTTCTCTTTCCTTCCAAATAATTTATATTTGATATACGAGAAAGCAAATTATTATTGCAAAAAATGTTTAGATTCTTAGTGATTTGCACAAAAAATAAAGGATTAAAACTGCCTCTATTACGTTTATTTACAACTTTCTTTTTTTTAATTGAAGTGTTGCTTTTTATTTTAGTATGTTTGATTTGATTTGATTTTTATATATAATGGATTTGATTTTGTGTTTCAGGAAATTGTCTTGCATTTAAACTTTGGGGAAGTTTCATCTGAAATTGTTTCATCTTATGAAAAAATATTTTAAAAAGCCCTGAGGATCAGGAAATGGTCTTTGCTCAAATGGAACTTGTGTAAAGAGATTAAAAAAAAAATTAATTAATTTGATTCACTAAAGTTTTATTTAAACACAACTGTTTCTTCTTCCTTTTTCATTCTTCTCTTTTTCTCATTTGTTTTCTTTTATTCGACAAAGAAATCTATATTTCTTCCTTTTTATTCTGTTAGCAATATTTTCTTGCTCATGAAATACATTTAGAATGAATGTTTTGTACATATGGCAAGTTTATTGGAACTTTAATCTGCAATGAATATTGCCAGAACTTCAATTGTTTGAGCTTCTAATAACACCCTACTTGACTGATGAAATCTTCCAAATAAATATTAAGATATACAATGAAAAACACTTTAATCAAACACTTTTATTTAAAACTACAGACAGCTAATTATGATTAAGTAAAAATGCACTATTTTTATCACTCTTCTATACTCAGCAATTTTGGCATCTCTGAAGAGAGAATTTGAATTCTATGATTTACATGGGATTTGCTTCGACTGTTTATTTATGTAAAGGTCAGCAGTTAATAAGATACAATCCTTGCGTGGGGCATAAATATATTTCTTCTTGCAATACTATTTTTATGCTAGATTTTACAAGTACACAAGCTATAAGTTGTATCAGAATAAGTACTTTCGTTTTTGGCTTGAAATGGAACCGGAAATACTGGTCAAGAGAAATGGTGGAAGGACGAGCTGTTGACAGGTTGGTTCGCCAAGGAGATGTTCTGATCTTAGAGTACACTTGGGGACACAGGCCTTTTGATTGGTGGTTGTTGACACATTGACAACAAGTGTACCTCAGGTGATTGGAGTTGGGTGTCTCCCCTACATCTGTCGGACCCAGCTTGGGGCTTGCCCATAAGAGGGTAGATTTTGTTTTTCAGTCAGATTTGGATCGACCTGCCTGGCAAACTCTTGTCGTCGCTTTGATATCTGAGGTGGAGAGGGCAGAAGCATTGTACTGCAGTATGGTAGAACCAGAAAGCAACTTATTCAAGTCCCACTGAAAACTAGAGACTACAGAATGAGACAGAACTTGGTTCTACTTTCTAGACTGAAACCCTCAGTCCTCTACAAGGCTGCCAGTATTGGACTGCAGAGATCTTCTTCTCCACCTTATAAAAAAAGCAATAATCCTGACCTGAAGCAGATTTTAGATGCGACCACCCGTACCAGACAGAAGACGATATATCAACTTGATCTTCGAATAAATGCTTTGTTATTGTTTGTAGCAGCGTCAAGTGTTTCGGTTTTGGTTTCCAGCAGTCTTAACTGCTACTGTACACTCGCCTTTAGTTTTCATCAATGCTTCGAATCCAGTGCCCAGACTTTGTCCATTGATCTTTGGACACAACCTGGGCACTGCCGAGGCTTGGCGTGGAGTGGAAGGCGGAGGTTGTGAGGGGTGGTGGTACATTCTTATATACACAGCAAATGAAAAAAGACAACATTATTTACTCATAAAAAAATTAGCTGTTACTGAAAAAATATTCTGATGCATAAAACAAATGATGTAGTCCCCTAGTTTGACAGTGCTTCTCCCATAGGGTGCCAGTATGAAAAGTTAGTTTGGTGATTTAATCTTAGAACAATCAACATAGAGCTAGTCATGGAGAAGTCAGGTTGAGGCCAGTGATCTTGAGAGATTGTCCTTGTGCTTTGTTATAATTTTTATCTGAAAAGATTTTTCAGGCTTGCACAACATTTTACAAACAAAACTAGTGCAGAAACGTTTGCATCAATCTAATGTTTTTATTTGGTTGTATGTGTGTATGAGAGAGAGTGAGGTTAAAGTTTTATTTTTATTTAGTTGGGTTGTATAAGTAGTAATCTAATGCTTATATCTATTTCCAGACTCTTCTCTAGGTTTTATATTCTTGCAGCAGTAAATTTTTTTTTCTGGTGGCATCCGATATTGAGAAGGACTTGGCCTGGATTAATTTCATCTTGTCAGAAAAGTTCTGCCTGAAAGCTGCAAAATCTCATAAACTTAAGCTTTATTTTTAATACAAATCTAAATTTTATTTTTATTTCTTAGTGTACAAGATGCAATATTTCCCATGGAAAAAAAAAAGTGAATATAAATGTGCTGCTAAAATGCTTTTACCAGACTAAGTACAAACACAAAGTGAACACTAGAAAAATAACCAAGCTTCTTAGTGGTTTGGCTCAGTGGTTAATCTTGAATGTACAGCGAAAGTATAAGGTTCCATTTTAGATGCAAGGCTGGTATTATCCCTTATCAAAGTTTCCAAAAATGTTAACTTCAGCCAAAAAAACATTCAATGTATATATAAATGCGGCAATTAGGGATATATTTTGAAACGCTCTTTCTCATGGATTTTGGCCATGGGAAAGAGTATCTACAAGACGGACATTTAATTTTTAAAAAAAACTATGCAAATATTACACTGCATCAAATGCGCTGGTATTATGACTAAGGGGTCAGCTACTGAAGCTTGATATGGACAGTTATGGGGCTTGGATGAGTTGCAGTGAACGGTAGTCTTCCAAATACTCTTGTAAACCATTTGTCTTATAGTCCGGCATATATGGTATGCATCACCTGTTTCCAAGAATAAAGCAGGCAAGCCCCAACTACTCCTTCAAATAATGGTGAAAATATAAACACCATACATCACAATTGAACATAACCCTTTGGCACTCAGGAGGAAAATCTACCAGTGGATAAACCAATGGAGGCTCATGGACAAGTAATAACTGTCTGGATGTATAATCAAGACCCTTGCATGATAGGTGTGCTGTGGCTTCTTGATAACAATAAAAAATAAAGCAGGGAAAACTATCAAGAATTACATCTCGGCTTCTGGTTAGGAGAGACCTCCCCAACCAGATGTCAAAATGAATGACTACCATATAAATCGGGGGTGGCCAAACTTGCCACAATCTATGAGCCACATGATACGTTTGAGAGTCACTAGACATGAACAAAATTTACACACGCATTTTTATTGTTACATACACATTTTTAAAAAGATTTTATGAGTATTAGCAAATATGTACACAATAATATTTATTCATGTATGTAGTTTTTTTTAAACGTAAATGTATTAGTTTCAGTAATTACAGAGTACACATATATACCATATTTTAAAAGGGGGGGGAAAACATTTTTAATGATATTTATTTGTTTTAGTATGACTGATATGTTGTCAAAGCTGTACGAATTAGCTATGTCAGGTGTGGATTGATTAGGATTTTACAATACAATTCACAGCAGCATGTTGTGCTGAAAATTGACATGAATGGGACACTAGTTTTTCTTCAGATCAGAATATTTTATTTCTGGAACTTTTTTCCAGAACTCAATTGTGGAGATTTAAACCCAGGTCCTCCTGTAATTCCATTAGTTCCATTTCTACAGCAAATGATTCTGTAACCAGAGGTTCAAGAATTAGACAGCCGTCATTGACCACATGAACCCTGAATGGATTTACAAGAAAGACGGAAGTAGGGCTTCAGCTTCTGCATGTCAAACCTGGCTAGGAAATTATCAAGCTGTCCTTGTAATTTATCTTTGGATTCTTCCAGTTTGTGGTCTTATTTTTCAATATCAGGAATGTATTTACTCTCCTACTAGGTACTCCAATGAGTTTTTACAGGAAGATCTTATACATCTGGTGCCTGTTCCCCCTTATAGGTCTTGTTATTCTGAACATTTTGATACCTCATTTGTCTCTCTACTCCTATTAGTTCACTAATTATGATTATTTATTCATTTGCGGACACACAGCAAATCGAATGCTTACAAAAAATGGCCTTTTCAACACCCTATAAAACTGAAAAGCAATAATTTTTTTAATATATAGGCATTGTGTACTTGCTTAAATTTTATACGAAACTGAAGAACATTTATTTTTCTACGAGGAGATATTGGTTCCAAAGACGTACATCGAAAGAGGAGGTGTCAGCAATTATTTATTTATAGACACCTTTTTTTTCGACCACAGTAAAAAACCGTCACAACTTGGTTTGGGCACTGTAAATACATTAAATTGAAAATTTGCTGTAAAATTCATTTCAAGTCAAACGGTGACAAATAAGACACCAACAGATTCAGAATTGGACATTCTTTATTATGGCATGCATAACAGTTTTATATTAGTCAACATTATGGAGAATGAACACATGAAAAACAGAGAATAATTAGCGTTACTGTGACATTTTCGCTTAAAAAACTGACTGTTTGGACTCCTACTGAGATTGGGAAAGTGACTGAAGTTTCTGGACAATATGTCTCTTTGGAAAACACTCATTTTATTCTGAAAGCTGAAAGTTGTCTGAGTAAGATCAGAAACAATCTCATCCTTCCTCAGGAGTGCCAAGCTGAGAGTTTGTAGATGATTCATTATATCAGACAGGGACATGAGATCTTTCATCCATTCATCATTTTGTCAGTTTTTTCTTTAAGAAAAGTAATAATAGACTCCAACAGATCCACACACCTTTTGACATGTATCTCATCTGGTGTGTGTGTAATTGTTATTGTTGTGGCTGTTATTAATCACTGCTACCCACAACAGACTGGTTTAAACACTTTTGCTGGGTTTAAGTTATTCATGTGTTCTGATATTTATATGCATCTACGTATCCGGACTTTGCCCAGCCCTAACTGTTCATAGTAGAAACTTGAAATTTTGCACTCACACTCCCCTCAATTAGTAGGGAAAATGTTTCTTTGTTATTTTTTTATTAAAAATTCCCTTCCAAAAACACTTTTAGTGGTGGTTCAATTTACAATATAAGTTTATGCTAAATTGGTCCCTTAGTTTGTGTCCAGCAGCATTTGGACTTTTTAGTGATCACAGCCCAACAAAAGGCAAGCAAAGTAAAATTATTCATTGATCTTCCCTTTATCCAATTTTTTAATTGATCACCCGCAACATAGCATGCTGCCA
>VCCN01000784.1:160828-173702 GCA_006491835.1 Architeuthis dux | reverse complement strand
GCAGCAGCTAATCATGTATAGCGTCTATCTTTGTTACCTGTCTTGCATATTATAGCAAAACATTTTAATGAAAAATGAAAAATGTTTTAATTTTAATTCCAAATCATCAAGTTTTTTTTCTAGTCCTAAAGTAAAAAAATGGGCTCAAAACTCTTAGGCTATCGTCCGAAACAAATTTTTAGATCCCAAATGACTGACCTCCCCTGGGGATATCTTGTAATCTGGCGTCTGAAAGAAATAGTTCGATTGCTCGGTCGAGGAATAGCAACATTTTTGTGATTTGAAATATGTTTCGGACGCTAAAATACCAGAACCCAACTATCATTTTTATTCATTTATTCTTATCATTGTACACGTGTGGGATCCCCACGTTAAACCGACATTGTGTCAAATTTGCCCTCGTGTGGAGGCAAATAAATAAAATACCCAACTGTTATTTGCTACATCAATATCGTAGAGAAAATATTTTCTCCATCTATCACCGCGTTTACCCCAGCGTTGCCAATTTAGCGCGTTTCTTGTTTTGGCAGTTCAAAAAGCGCAAATTAGCGCGTTTTCGCCTCAAACGTTTTGGACTTTTTGGGCCACTTTTAGCGTCTTTTTCGCCATTTCTGGCAATTAAAAATAATTTAGCGCTTTTTGGCAGTCAGACTAGCGCGAAAATATTTTTTGAGTTGGCAACACTGGTTTACCCATGCCATGAATATTAAAAGCGGCAACAAAGGAATATGAACAGTCCTATCAGAAGAATATGCCGAGTGACTTTGGTTGGATAGTGTAATGGTGAACACGTCTGCCTCACACGCAGAAGGTCCCGGTATGGGCGTGCGTCTGAAAAACTCTTCATCAGGACAAAGGTCCCTGTGTACTCAACAGCTAATTAAGTACACTCTAAGCTGTGTGATTAGAGTGGAAAAGGGTAATGCTCCTAAATCAGAATACTGCACGAGCATACCTTTCCCAAATTGTTGGGCGGAAACCAGGCTTTTCCTTATATAAAGAATCTCTTAAACTTGACAAAGCTGTTATTCTATTGTGGGCGATTGTTACCTCTTCCGTGCTTTTCAGCATTCTTTTTCGCAGCACTGTGTTCGTTTGAATTTAATAACAAAGTATATAAGTTAGGGTTAGGGTTAGTGTTGTTGTTAAGGTTAGTGTTTAGTTAGTTGGTCTCTAGAACCACATGATCTTGAACGCTGAAAATGATTACTGAATTTAGCACGGAAAAGATAACAATCGCCCTATTGTGTATGTTCACTTTTAAAATACTGATTACGTGGTTAAAGATAATTTGTGAGAAAACATGCAATACATATTTTTTTCTTTTTATAAATAAATATTTTTAGTGCATCTGCTGTAGTGTCTACATCAGATGCACTACAGTGTAGAGCAATGGGTTTTAAGTTAATCCCACAATCCATTGCTTGTGAATTCGATTATAACTGGGTACCCTGTGCTATACCAGGGGTTCCCAACCCTTTTCGTCCCGTTTACCCCCTGGTACGTGGAAAAACTTTTACCCAGGGAGACCGTTCCTCCTCCACCCAACAAATATCGTGGACAGTAAACCCACGCCATCAGGATGGGTGTCGCCCAAACCCGAATCTACACAGCTGCCTTATTTCGTGCATCGTACGGTCAGATAATTTTGAAAATTATGTATCCAAGATTGGCAAAATTTGTGTTTCATTGTATATCAGCTAATAACATTAAGTATTGTCTAGAGGTCTATTTAAAACATGTTTCAAAAGTTTTCTATGTGATCTTTACAAATAATGTGCGTTCTAAAGTTCTATAAAATATACTGAATACATACAAATATACAACCAACAATTCTTAACAAAACGTTTCCTCGCGTACAGACAACTCACTTTCATTTTGTGCAGCCTCATTTGAATTTGGCTCAGATTCTAAACACTCTCCTCTAAGATTAAAGTTACGATCGGGAGTAAAATATATTCAAGACTATATTACAAGGATATATTCCAATTTCACCATCGATAATGTCGCTGAATGCGGATTGAAAGTTTACACCTGTCACTTAAAATAATATTTTTTACCAGAAATCTAAACCAATTTAATAAATCTAACACTTTTTATAAAATGCGTGAGAATTTTCCTTTGATGCGTGTGAACGTGAGAATGTATTAAAATGTGTGTGTCTCACGCAGAATGCGTGAGACTTGTAAGGTCTGTGATCGTTAAGTCAAAAACAGTAGAAAGAAAAAGAAATTAGTATTTTTTCACAAAATAGGCCTACTTCAAATTTTCTTCTCAACTTCAGATTTCTTTTTAATTAAATTTAAAGAAAAAAGTACAAATCCAGAATCAGCAAATTTACCCCCCGAGTAAGCAAAATTTACCCCAGGTTGTTAACCCCCCGTGCTAGACGCAAAGTGTAACTAAAGTAAAATAGACAAATCCAAGGGAAATAACTCTACTGCACAATCACCTTCTTCCGGTGACCGTACTAGCATCATGGCGTCGGTATGCCGAATTGTTCCTCGCCTTTTTCAATTTGGTGCTAATAGGACTGCATTAAGAATTTATGAAGGCACAAAGGTCGGCCAAAGATCGACTTCAACTTTTCGTCGGGCCCAACCAACAGATAGGATTGCAGCCCATCGTCACCAATATCCGGAACCTTTACCCAAACCCGAGCCTGAGTACCCGGGTTATACAGTGAGCTATGAAGAGTTTAAGTACGTTGAAAAACTTTTACCCAAGGAGACCGTTCCTCCTCCTCCAACAAATACCGCGGACGGTAAACCCACGCCATCAGGGTGGGTGTCGCCCAGACCCGAATCTACACAGCTGCCTTATTTCGTGCATCGTACGAAAAACTACATGCTTCCGATCTATTTATTGGTGAAGAATGGTGATACGAGGATCCTGACAAAAGTGCGGAAGGTGGACGGAGATATTTGGAAATTGGAAGCCGAACTGAAGAAATATTTACAAGAGAATTGGCAGCCTAAGATAAGGACTCAGGTTCACGAAGTGTCCTCGTACATTATAGTCAAAGGAGACTGTTGTGACCATGTGTGTAAGTTTTTAGTAAGTAAAGGCTTCTAGGTTTTGAATACAACAAAGCTAAAGAGACTTAAAACTGTTAATACAAAAAGAAAATTTGCACACCTTTGTGATTTCCTATGTTTCAAATGTAGATTTCATCTTTCTTTGTTGATGTTACATTTAAATGACCAGCGGTAGTTAAGGGTCCGGTTCATGATATTTGTGTAAACGTTGTGCATCGACTGCTGACCCTTTTCTCTTGTAAATAAATAATCTCGTACACTAGAGTTAGTATTCTATTTGTTTTTCTCTACTAAAAACATGTTTTTTTTAGTGTTTTTTTTCATTCAGATTACTTTTTTTAATCGTCTATTATAGTTTTGAGAAGGGTCATTAACATTCAAAGAGTTTTGCGACGTTTCGGCCGATCCATTCTGGTGAACAGATCCCCCCCCCCTCTCCAGTGGTAGCAACGCTTCCTTTCCTTGTTAGGCCTGGATTTCCATACCCTGTCCCTGTTGAGTAGCAGAGCCTGTAGTCATCATAAAATCCGGATTACTTTTAGCAGTCTTCACACCTTTCGAAATTTGCTCACCAGAGTGAATCAGCCATGAAATACGAGTCTGACCAGTGGACCCTTAATAGTATTTATAATCCCTGAAAATGTGGAAAGAATTATGAACGAGAAACTAGCTGGCCTCTCAAGGTCAGAGTTGAGGAACATAAAAAAGCCATAATCATAGGAAAATCTGGGTTGGCTGACCACATCTGGAGAGAGAAAGACAAGCATTATCCTCTGGGAAGAAGTACGGATTATAGAAAGGGAACGCTGTTGGAAACTGAGAAATAATCAAAGAAGCAGCTTACATCAACAAGTTGGCTGAGTGTATAAGTCAGACAAGAGTGGAGTTCAACTCGGTGTGGCTTCCGCGGGACAATATATGGAAATCCAGGCCTAGAAAGGAAATCACCCGAATCTTACGTTATAATCATTGCTACCATTGGAGGAGAGAAAAAAAACATTTCTGTTTACCACCATCACATTCGGATAGTACACCTGAAGAAGGCCGTAGAATGGATCTGTCGAAACGTTGTGTTAATAACACAACAAGGAGTTCAATTGTGCAAAAAACTCTTTGAATACTCTTTTTATCATTACACATGATATTAATATAGTTTTTCAGCAACACTCTTCTTAAAATCACTTAGATTGGTTGAAGCAGTAGTAGCTATATGGACAGGCACCCGAAAATAACTGGAATTATAGACTCATCCCTGGTCACAACTTTAGAAAGAATTTTGTGGGTCATTCAAATTTGTTTGCTCAAATCGTGGCACATATTAAAAAAAATCTTTGTGAGCAAACCAAGCACAAATTTTGCAGAAATGTGTTTCATTTTCAAATCCTCTATTGATACTCACTGGCATGAACTCCAAGACAAACCAGTCACCTTTGATATCTCAACAATGGTCCGACAATGATCTTCATTGATTGCGTGGCAAGATTTTTGTTATTTTGGCTTGTTGAAGGTCGGCCAGATTGTGGTTGGTCTTCAAGTGACATTTCACCATGGTTGAAATGCGAATACCACTCGTACACTTATGTTTTACCTAAAGCTTCCTACTTAAAAGCTTCTTGAAGCATTACAACAGTTTCAGCTGTAGTTTTACCTAAATTTTGAATATGTTAGACAAATACAATTTACAACCAATTTCTTTTAGTACTTGTGGTTTCAAAGACTTGCTGGAACAACCAAGGTCAAGTAAATACGAATTCATTGATACAGTGACCTATCATTCCAACATCACTTAACTCATTCTACGGCTGTCAGCAAGCAGCTAAGATGGGCTTCCCAAGGAAAAAGAGACAAGTTCAAGTCTCACCGGAGGCTTATTCTTTATTTTCAATCTGTGCTGCTAGCTGATGACTGAAAAATGATGGTCAGAGAAATTGCGATAAAGGGCAATTGAAATTAACCCTTTGAAGACTTCTAAATGAGATCTACAGGACACATATATCCGAGCAGTCATAGAAACCTTGGGGTATATATATCCCAGGAGTCTCAAAAGGGTTAAGATGAAAGAAATAATTAATAATTGACAATGGTTTCCTAGTAATAAATTCAAGATAATAGAATTAAATGATGTTGGAATGATAGGTCAATGTATTGGTGAATTAGTATTTATTACTTGACCTTGGTTGTTCCAGCAAGTCCTTGAGACCATGAGTACTAAAAAATTGGTTCTAAATTGTATTTGTCTGATATATTCAATGAATTTTATCCAAGGACTTTTGTTCAAGTATTAGAAACTGTCAACATCAACATAGTGGGTTTGGCTGGCTATGTATGTATGGCGTATACAGGCCACATGAATGGAGCTAGAGGGCTGAAAATTTAAATATTTACTCTAGAAAAATGTCTAAAAAAAAATTTCTTTTTGCTTTTTGAAAATCCCCCTCCCCATAATGGGTTTTTAGTTGGGGGTTCAATTTACAATGTAAGTTTATGCTAAATTGGTCTCTTAGTTTGTGTCTGGCAGTGTTCATGCTTTTTCTTTTTGGAAAATTCAGACTTTTATTTTAGCGATTACTGCCCAACAAAAGTGAGAAGTAACTTATTTATTGATCACCACTTTTTTTTTATTGATCACCCCCAACACGGTATGCTTCCAAAAGACTTTGGTCACATGATGGTTTCTATTGAGTGACTAATTTTGCTAGATTTTGTCATGTTCACTTTGTCTGTATTGTGTGAACAACATCTGTGTTACTGCTCACCTTTGTCATTATGTATCATTGCACTTGCATGTTTCTGCATTTACACACACTGTGTAAATCTCCAAGAGACTGCCCAAATCATATCCAGACGGTCGAATGAAAGGGAGAAAAATGAGTTCGGGAAGAGAAATAAATCACCAACCTGTGTTTCTTCTGTGCATCCATGCAAATAACCACAAAAGTCCTCGTGTATCATTAATGGTATTCATCTGGTTTTATTTGTTACATCTTTTCCACAAACCAGGATACCTTAATTACTTCCATATCAAAATGTCGGACAGAGTTTATACCTAACACACATTATAGGCATTAGTTGCATACTTAACACGTGCACCAACCTTGTACAATGCCTAACTCATTCTCGTATCCGTTGTATACTTCAAAGCCGGGCAAAAAGTCTCAAGTCTAATCTACTGCTGCTATGATATTCTAACTAAAGCAATGACCCTTTCCTCTTTTTTTTTCTTTCCTGTCTCTCTCTCAAATGTCAACTGGACCTTTAACCTGGCCAATCAAAATTAAAGATTCCTAATTCTAAACCTTTCACATTGACTGTTCGTTTTACAACTCTTATCTACCTGATATCGCCAACATTCCCTTAAACATGGCAACGCTACAAAAAAGGGATAAGATAGATTCCCATCTTTTCACCTTTGACAGCCATGGGAAAAGATCCCGTTTTCCAAACACACATACGCATGCATGCACACACTCGCTTCTTAACAAAATAGAAATTTAAAAAATTACCCTAAATGATCTAGGGGAAGCGAGTTCAGTTCTATTGATAAAAAAATTTCCGATATATTTGAATTTCTGAGATGATGTTTTTTTGTTTTTTTTAGAAAAGAAACATCCACAGTTTTCCCCCTGATTTTGATAATGGCCAGACATTTGGTCAACAGTTTTACAGATAATTTGTACATTTATTGGATCCATGTATTCTTTTGTATGTAAACAACAAAAGTTAAGCAACTCATGCCCCCTTAACTACAACAGTGAATACCCCTATAGATACAAGAGCTGTTATAAAAACCCTAATAAACCGTGCTAAACTAATCTCTTCTAATACAATATTCTATAACCAATTAAAAAACATTAAACAAACTCTTATTAACAATGGATTCTCCAATCACGTTGATAAACAAATTAAACTAACATTAAAGACTATTGATAAAAATAACATTCCTCATCAAAACAAAAATACCAATAATATTAATTATTTTATTGTAACCAAATGCACCCTAACTTCCAACAAGATGAAAAAGCCCTCATAAATATAATCTGTCGATATATACACACCTAAGTTTTATTATTTATTACAAAAGATTTTGGGAGATTATCTCTGACTGTAATAAAAAAAACAAAAAACCTACATATATTGGATTCACAACAACCACACTCTCACGCCGATTAACTTGCCACCTATCTGAACAAAGTTTCATCTACCAACATGTCAAACAGCACCATTGCCCCTCCTCCAATATCCTTGTCGATAACACAAAAATATTGCACAATTCTAACAGTAAAAAAAAGATTTCAAATTCTGGAGTCTATCTTTATCAAAGCTAGACAGCCCATCATTAATAAAATCTCTTATGAAATGGGAGCAGGTATTTTGAAATGCCTCTGAACGGAAGTCACAATATTATTACGTGACACACTTTACACATGGTATTAATGGGGATTTATAATTTATAACTTTTCACTACTACTATTACTATAATTGTTGGACTTTGAAATCCAATCTTGAAAATGATCAGTGATGGTCGAAAACGCTTGATAGACAACTTAATGAACTTTGGACAGTCCCTTTACACTTGTGATCCTGCGATAAAACAGCTTATGTGCAAACAAGAAAATCTATTAAAAAAGTTGACTCGACAAACTTTATCCATCGTGTTTAATGAAACATGTTTAAAAGAAGAAAAAAATGCTTGACTTTTCCACTGGGGGATTAAAATTTTGCTGATAAAAATATCTCCTACCACCCATTTCAAACTGCACTCTTCCTGGTAAACTAATGCTTGTGGTTGTTAGTAGGTTTGATCCTCATTGGATCTCCCAGTATTGATGGTTTGATACCAACTTATGCTAATTGAATCTACTTATATAATGAATAGTGTGATTTTTGTATGTCTGTAACAGGCAACTCTTCCATTTAAAGGAATTCAGTTTTTTCTTATAAAATCATCTCATAGAAATTCTTATATATCCGTGAGTTTTTCACAGGGATTAATTATATATATAATACATAAACATACTAATTGGTATTATTAGAAGAAAGATGAAGTTACTTTGATACCTTTCTTTTAATTTATATATTTTAATTTTACTGTTCTTTGTGTATTAAAGAATAATTCTTATATGCTTTAGAAGACAATTTCTCAAATGTTGTCTGATACAGCTGACATGGAATTTTGATGTGTGTGTTATTTTTAAATACTCCATCTCTGCTACTTTTTATTTGGAAAAGGGAAATTATATATCAAGTAATTCATTATTAATTTTTTTACTAGTATTTCTTTTTATTGCAACTCCCAGATTGTTAAGCAGCAACAATCTGGAATAAAGAAGCCCCTGGTGAGATTTGAATTTGCATTCTTTATCCTTGGGAGCCTGCGTTTCCGATTAGGCTATGAAGGCCAACAAGCAGGCGTCATCCAAATTCAGCCATATTCTTTACTTTTCCAAACGTGCTGTTCACTTGACGATTGTAGAATGATGATCTAGGAGTTGCAATAAAAAGCAACAGAAATAAGATTAAAGTAATACCGATCAAAAATTAATAATTGACAATGCCTTACCTAAGAAATTTGAAGTGCTATCAAAAGTAATTCATTTAATAAATTTTTTAAATTTTTTTTTACTCCTCAGTTTGTCTCTTGATGGAATCCCTCAGACTACACTTATCTTTTTGTAGTATAAATAGTCAAATATTTCCCTCCAAACAGGCAAACCCTCCCCATGTAGAAGATTGTATTATGACAATCTTCGTACCATTTGGCTTTTAGCTGTACTAAGCTAAGCTATGTAAAATCATGAGGGAGACAATTTACTAATCCATACTCTGTTGAAAAATATTCCAACCCATTGCATTCAAATATAAATGTAGAGTTCATAAAAAAAAAAGAAGATAGTTGAATATTTGCAATTGATTTATTGGGCTTGGATGATAGTTTTCTACTTTTAACCTTGGAATTTATTTTATTTTCCCAAAGGTACGATTGTTGAAGAAATTATGGCAAGTGAAATACCCCCGTCCTCTAATCTTTCCTTCATGTAACAAGTTTGAAATTTAAATTCCATAGTAAACAAAGTAGAATTCTGGGAAAAAAAAAAACAAACAAACATTTCATTCACTTGTGAATCTCAATTTATTTCTTCTGTAAATAATTAAATTTTCTAGTTTTGATAAATTGAATAGTTATTTGCTCTTAGAATTAAAAGGATATACAAATGAGAGAGCAGTTTGTCATTGAGTAAAATGAGATTTTTATAGTAGAGGAAGGACAGTGAAATCATTTATCTTCTGTGGTTTAAGTTTGAAAATTTGAGGTTTGTTAATTTTTTAAAAAATCAGGATGTTTTTGAGTGCAATGAGTTTACTATAGTCACCATGGCGTGATGGTTAGTAAGCTCATGGATACCCCACTAGTGTGGTCTTGTGCCAAACTAAATCTATTAGATTATAAAACAAAAACAAACAAAACAACAACCTTTTAACAATAACATTTTTTTATTTTTCCTTTTCCAGAAAGTAAAAATTAAATACAATGAACAAAATCAACAATGTTGATCTATTTGCATTTTACCATGAAGGTAGAAGTTTTAATTGGCCATAATCACAATTTGTTTTCTTTTCTTTTCCTGCTGGTAGTGGAGGAGACTGGGAAAGACCATTATTCTATTCTTGAGTAAACTATCAAGTGATATGTCTGTTTCTTTGTTGGCAAAGTTGGTGAGGAGATACAGAAGAGAGAAAGACATGGAATCTCAAAAGAACAATTAATAACAGGTTGGACCTCACTTCTGGATTTTTTAATCTGCATGGTAGTTGGTCTAATAATGTCACTTACTCATTATTTAAGTCAGTTGAACAGGAAGATATCAGTGAAGAAAAGTGTGGGTGTCTGCGGTTGGGTGAAAGCAATTGCAAATCATTACTAGTGTAGGGAGTTTGACGCTTACTTGACCCCTCATTATTTTAGCTCTGTTCCAGATGAAGCTGAGTAATTAAAGATCTTAAGAATTCTTTTGATAGAGTTAATATAAAATTCTAAGACTCATAGGAATTCTATGGCATATTTTTGCAAGTTAGGAACAGAGCATATAGTTAAATTAAAAAGGAAAAAAAAACTACAGGTCTGGTTTAGTCACTCAATAGAAACTGTCATGCAACCAACGTCTTTTGGCAGCATGCTGTGTTGGAAAAGTCGGGGTGATCAATGAATAAATTACTCCTCTCGCCTTTTGTTGGGCAGTGATCACTAAAAAGTCTGAATTTTCCAAAAAGAACCAAGTGTGAATGCGGCCAGACACAAACCAAGGGATCAATTTAGCATAAACTTACATTGAAAATTGAACCCTCCAATAAAAACCTATTTAGGGGGAATTTAAAAAAAAAAAAAATTTTTTTTAGACGAGGAATAAAAGTTTAAATTTTCAGCCAGACCAGCTTAAAAACTGAAGAAACCTTTGTTGATAGTTTTGGTCGATGGCTTCTACTATCTTGCTTCAAATGAAATGACAAAACCATTTGCATTTTACATGAAATAAATGTTCTTTGATCCCAAATCTATATTAAGAAAATCTGATTGCAATGAAACAGAAAACCTTTATTACCGAAAAAAACAAACTATTTCTTGGCAAGAATAAAGTTCTTCCTGTGGTTATTTCATCAAGAACTTTCAAAATCTGTAAGTCATGTGGTATAAATGATTGCTTAACTTTTCTTTCTAACCCTTTTAGCACTATCGCCTTTTTGACTATATAGCAAAAAACACTTATTTTATTATTTATGTAATTACATGTTTAGGCAGATATATTGCCCATGTAGTGTTTTTGGCTATGTTATTGAGTCTGATATATTGACTTGGCAGTGCTACAAGGGTTAATCAAAAGTATAACTGAAGACCTTTTAATGTAATTATGTCTATTTATATGCTGTGAACATTACCCGCTGAATTATTTCAGATGAAAAAAAAGAAAATAAATTTTTCAAGAACTGTGACTACCAAGTTTAAAATCTTTCAAGGTACATAACCTGTTGCTTACAATGGTTTAAAAAAATTCTTTGAAGGTAAATTTATTTTCATAAGGGAATGTACATTGAATTAGATGGAGAAAAATGATTTGTGCAGACCAACATTTCCTCAGAAATTAGGTTATTAATACTGACTGATTAATACTTAATGGCTGAATCCATTGCAAACAATTTGAAAAATGTCTTTCTTAATCAAACATGGCACTTTTACTCCCCAAATTGTATTGATAGTGGCCATATTAGAAAGTGTAATACATGCTTTCAACAAGATATATAGTGTCATGGAAAAATACATAAACACTTTGTTTGTTAATAACTGGGGTGGTGGGGGAGTTTTGGGCTGACTAAGCATGTACATTTTTTCAAAACTTGTACACAAATTCAAAAGAGGACTGTTTTGCAAAAAGCTGTTTAAAAATTTAACTGAGAGGATAATTTAGACTATGTGTGTGGGTGTGTAATATCTTCTATCTATATAATGAACAGTTTGACCGTTTCTGTGTTTCTCTGTCCATAACTATAGATTCACCGGTATGCTAGGTAATAGCGTTTGGGGCTAATCCCCCCACTCCTTTCACTACTAATGGAGTAGGCTGTCATATTTAAGTAGGGCTACGATAGACTGGAGTTGGATAGATCGAGATCAGTTTCAGATATCAGGCCTGAAGTAAATGATTACAGCTTTCCATTTCTGGAGTTTACTAACCAAGATTTACAATTATATGAGTTCACACAAAATACATAATAAAACTAAGAAAAAAATTAATTGAATATATATATCCTTTCTGTACACATTGTAAGGGGAGTAACTTTGTATCGACTAAGCTTGATATATGGAGAAATTGAACTCTTAGGTGCCTAATTACCCCCCTTACAACGTGTACAGAAAGGAGATAACTATGGGACACTGTATGTGTGTGTGTGTGTGTATATATATATTATATATGAAATTTTTCCATTGGTAAAATACTAGTATGGGTATGCATATGTGAGATTATATATATATACTTTTTAAAAATAAGATAGCATTAAACCCAAAGTGATTTGTCTCAACACTGAGAATTGTAAAAAAAAAGAATTAAGCCACATTCTCATATTGACTTATTTAAAAAAAAAAGAAGAAATTATGATGTAAGGAACTCAGTCTTCTACCATGTGATTACTTTTAACCAGCAGTTAGGGGTTGTAGACTCTTTATTGATCAGGTCCTGAGGAGTCAAATGAGGTCCACACTGTTGTGGCAGTGTAACAGCTGCTTTCTGGAGAGGAGAGAAAACAGGTAAATGAAGAAATTTCATGAAAATAAGAGATCTCAGCTGAGGGTCACATAAGAGTCTCTCTCTCTCTCACCAATTTGTCATTACCAGAACACAGAAAATGAGCAAAGAAGCAAGTCACCTCTGCCTGTTGCATGTCATCCCAGCATTTGAATTTATTGCAGGTCTTTTCTCACTTGTTGGGGAATTGTGAAGAGACCCAGGCCAGTCCCCACCTCAGATTAGTCATCATGTATTTCAGTGCCTTTGTCCATTCCTCCTCAGAATTGAATTGGATCCTAAAAGAGAAAAAGTGAAATAACAAAAACTGAATTCATTTAAGTGGAAGAGTCCATTATCTTAAATGGTTGGTAGGAGATAGTTTTTTCATAAAAATTATTACTGCTAAGTGGAAGAGTTCATTGTTACAGAGAACCAACAACAAATAATAAGAAAGAACATTCCATAGTTATATAGACACAGAAACACTAATAATGATAAAGAACATTCAATTATAAGCACAATCCATAAATTGTATTTCTTAGTATTTGGTGTGTCCTC
>VCCN01000784.1:10630-22652 GCA_006491835.1 Architeuthis dux | reverse complement strand
CACAAAGCTTATTGGCAGACTGACTCAGTGGGCTGGGTAACAATGAGCATCAGTTGCAGGCACATTTCTGTTGAGCAGAAATTACCTCTGGTGAACTCGGATGACCTCCGAGATCAACATTGCGTTGCCTATGACATTTGCCATGGAAATATTTACCCCTATGCCAAATTTCAGTTTCATAGCGCCAGATTCTGGCCCTAAACTTGGAAAATTGGCTAGATATGACCTTTGGTTACCTCCAATAATCTCCAAAGTCAACATGTTCATTTAATATAGGTACAGGGTTTTAGAACTTAAAATCTTGGTCTCTCTCACCTCCCAAATATGCGTTGATAATGAAACATATTCGAAACTGCAGTCCGCATTACACAAAAGAATTAATGAAGGAATCAAAAACAATAATGATCTCTTTCATACATACACTCCTGGTTTGTCTTAAGTTTATTCGCGCACACACACACACACACACACACACACACACAAACACATACACTTTTATAGAAATCTTTTGACATTTTAAATTATTTTCTCGGACTCAATGCAAAATAATTCGGTAATTATGCACAATTGAGGCGCATCTAAATTTAGGCATTTTTAAGAGTCAAAATAATGACTGGGATATCAACAAAGGTCGAGGAGGAAGAACTCATCAATTTGTCTGAAGACACTTTGTTAAAACAGAACTTTAACAGCAGAAAATGGATACAATTCTGTGCATCTGTTAAAAAAGATGTCCAATCCTTTCAACTGATTCTTTACAGACGCTTCTCCCTTTTTAATCTTTGTACCTTTGTGATGTTGGATTTTCAGCAATAGTTGGAATCAAAAACAAATTTCAAAACAAACTTCAACTGTCAAAGAATAGCCTGAAAATAGCTCACATGGATGTGGATATCAATGTTATTCTCAACAGTAACAAGAAACAGGTATATCCCTCACATGCACCTCATTATTAAGTAATTAAATTGTATCCAAGATTCATGGAAATGTAATTTTAAAAAAAATAATCATGAATGTTTAATGTTTTTCTATATTTAGTGCGTTGTTTTCCCCAATAAAGTTAGGTGAGCCGCTATAAGCTGTGGTCATAAATAGTGGGTCGCGATTTAAAAAGGTTTGGGAACCACTGCACTAGACTGTTAATTATTGTTTTAACATTATTAAAAAAACAGAAAATATGACAAGTTGTAAAATATCGACAGATGTATGTGTTTCTTTTGTTGCAATAAATACATTTGTACTAAAATATATGTTTGTATAATTTATTCATACATTAATGATCCCGTCAATTTTTGATGGGTACTATGCTAGTGAGATAATATTTTCACCAGGTAACTTTATTTGGTATCATTCAATGTCAATATGTAAATAAAGTATGTATTTACCTGGAACTGTTTCAATTTCATCTTGAGGTGGAATATTTGGTACTCTTGGAGATTTGCTCCTTTTTGATCTCCAACGTCTATTCAATGAAACGTGTATGTTAGAACATTTAGCAAATAATACCAAAGTGCAATAAGTGAAATCCAAGTCACGTAGAATCAGTAGTTTACACTATACAGAATTTTTGTCAAACTCAGGTCCATTGGAGTTGACTTTACTCCCGCCCCTCTCCTAACTAATAAGAACAATCCTTACCTAATTCAGGGGAGTAAACTCTTCACTGTTTGTGTTAAACCAAACCGATATATAAAATTAACATTTCCCTACTGACCAAGTGAATGCTAGGCGGCTGTATTACCAACTGAGCTAAACTAACATGTCTTATATATTTACAAATTTATTTATTATATACACATTACAAAAGTTAGATTAATCATCCTCAGTCGGAATAGAAGCAGGAGTGGATTTTGAACCTGCAGCAGCCCGGCTTGTTTAAATTCTTTTGTCATGAATTAATTCCAGGGGCATATCTATGGAAAATAGTGCTGATGGCAAGCACCGAAATTGCGCCCGTTCGAACATCTGAACCTTTTTACCATGATATCAGCTCAAAAATACATGTCTAGCTCGTTAATCATTTAATTAAGAAATTATGACACTACATGAAAATTACAACTGCATCTTCCTTGCTCTCACTGATGCAAAATGTTCTATGATGCAATCAGAGTATTTTTCCCCAGTTTCTTCTCTGTTTACACCCAGCAGAGAAATATCACAGAATCTGCCTTGGAACTTGCTGTTCGAACTTGCTGAATGATCTCTCACAGTTGGCGGTGGAAAATGTAATAGTCAGCATTATCTGAATAGCTCTCTCCCAGCACTGCGTTGAATGAGAGAAGAACACAAGAGCTTCAATGGTTCCCAAAACCGTGAGCGTTATTGTATCCTGCTTGGCTGCATGCACACCTCACCAAGTAGAGTGTGTGATTGCCGCAATTCACAAGCACTGGCAGGTTGTTTTTCTCACTTATTCTTTGCTGAACACCACTACTGTGTCCAGGCTGTGTCCAGAAATTTGAGACAAACCATCAAGTGGCACCCAGGTCACGTGCCATACCTTAGTTACTTTGATCTCAAAACTTGACCCAAACCATGTCTGAATATATAAAGGAGTAAAGGTGCACTCAGTCATTGATTCTATCCGGTGGTTGCAAAAGTGATTTTCCATTTTAAAACTTAAATAATCTTTTTTAACAAAAAAGTAAAAAGATTTTCACTTCAGATATATTTATTTGGGACCTGGGAAATTACCTTCAACTATAAAATCACGAAAATGCGTTCTATTTTCAATTTTGCAAATTAATTTCACGTGGATAAGAAATTAACTGGCCGACACATTAACCAGATTCGACCACACTTGAGCTTTTACTTTTCAGGGTTATCTTAAAGAAAGAGTTTACGTAAACAAGCCCCAAAACACTCCTGGAACTGAAGAATAATATTTGACAAGAAATAGAGCATTGGAGCCAGATGCATTAAGATCTGTCACGGAACATTTCCTAGAAAGTGTTCGACTCTGCAAAGCTGAAAATGGGAGGCATTTGCAGAATGTTATATTCCACAATTAGTTCAAAGTAATTTCCCAGATCTAAAATAAATATATCCCAAGGGAAGATTTTGATAGCTTTTTATTAAAAAAGTTATTCAAGTTTTAAAATGGAAAGTGAATTTTGCGCTACAATTTTGTATTGTGTAAATTGGTTTTAAAATCAGCAACTCTATAAAAACAATTTAATGTTTGTTTTGGACAGTTTTCAGTTATTTTATTCAGAGAAAAATACTATTTTGAAATTCTTAGAATTTTCAGAGGTTCCCTTATTTATTTAATCAATAATACATTCTGAAAACTTTCAAGTTTTTCACTTTTAAAAATATCAAATTAAATGTAGAGTAGCCTACTGTATCAAAATGGATTAATACATGTGTCTATAAAATACATTGAAAACTGACAGAATAATGAAAGATATTTCAAGGAAAGATACTTTGTCTTTGATGCAACTAAAATAAATACAGAAGAGATAAAACAAAAGAAATAGAGAGATTTAATTGAATTCATTAGAATTTTGATTTTTGAAAAATTGATCAAAAAAATACTCACTTGACATACCCTGCAATCATAAACAGCAATAAAAATATGCAAACCACACTAAGAATTATGGTTATGGAATTATCTACAAAGAAACAAAGAAGAATAATAATAATGTACAAAGAAATGTATAAGCAAGTATGAAAATAGTATTGAAAAATAATGTCTTCAACTTAATTTGGTCTCATTGAATATAAATGACCGTCATTTTTTATTTTATAGAATGGTGATATGAATTAATATTTACTAATGGCAATAATGCTATAGAGAGGAAGGTACTCACATTCCTGACAAAACCTTCCTAGCCTACTTTACATCCTTCAGCTCCACAGGTTACATTTTTCATATCACAATTATTATTGTTTATACAGTGACAAGTCAGAGAACAACCTTCACCAAGCAAACCAATTGAACAGGCTGCATATATATAACATCTTTAGCTATAAAGTTAGCTGAAAATTTAAAAGTTTAGCCGATTTTAGCCATTTTTGAAGACAGTTTTAACTATCAATAACAAATGATACTTGGCAACACTGTAAAAAAATCATCTATTTTTTTAATTTATTTCGAGAATTGATTAAATAAATGTTCTAATGTATGACATCACATGCAGCTGGTAAATAAATCATCCCCTCCCTTCCTCTTTCTGTTGTTTAACGTAATCGGAACTACCCGACCGAAAGGTGTCTTATTGAGATGTGTTTGGACGCAACTAAAAACTGTAAATCACCTTGAAGAAAGCAAGAATGCTCTTTATATTACTTGTTGTCAGCTCAGAGTAAAAGAAGAAAATCAAATAACTTTTTAGATTACTACACTACGTCATTCTCCTACTACCTTACTATCTCACAGACGAAAGTGAATAAACATGTAAAACTAGAGTAACACTGTTTAAATGACGGAAAGGCTGGCTGGTGGTAGTTGACTGAATGTAGGATGTGAGATATTTTGCCCTAAAAAGGGCCGTTAATATTAAGAGACCACAGACTGAAAAGGACCATTACTGGAAAGGTGGCTTTCATGTATAGAGGGTGAGACTTAGTTGTTTAGCCCTTAAAAGGGGTGTATGTAGAAAGGATCGCAATAATGTGGAAGGTGAGACTAAGTTGTTTGGCCTTGAAAAGGGCAGTTGTATATTAAAGGACCACAATGTAGGAGGTGAGATTTAGTCCTGAGAAGGACTGTTGTATTGAAGATCACGGTAGGCACACGTGTTGCTGCCTGCAGAGGATGAGCTGAAATCGGCCGCCATTATTGATGGTGTCAAGCGCACGTAGAAGGTCACGTGACGCAAATGGAGCGCGTTGGTTGGTCGATCAGTTCCAGGAGCTGTTGGAGAAAAAAGGCTTACGCCGCCATGTTTGTTTTGACGCAGAAATACAAACAAAGACACGAGAGTCATGTCAAGAAGAAAGAGAACAAAGATGTACATTTGTAGATTACAAATGGAAGATTTGTTTAATAAAAAAGGAGATACATGGACATGTTGATTAAAAAGAAGAGGTCAAAATCAAGATGAGAAAGGCATGTATTTTGAAACGATCGTGGAGTTGAGCTTACAAAAGAACGAGAAGGTAGGTATGTACTAGTTTGTAGTAACGAAGGGAACCTGGTTTCAAGAAAACTAACTGAGAGGTTAGTTATGGTACGAATGGTGTTTACAAGCGTGTTTGTCAGTTGAAGAGAGAAATGTGATTGATTTTGAATTGGGCGGTTGACAGAACACAGCTAGGACGCATACGTAACAAAAATAAGGGAGAATTTCGCTTGCGGAGAAAGAGAAGTGGAAAGGAGGCTAAACGAGAGATTGTCTAGGGGAGTTACATGCTGACAAAATCATGCTGGCTAATCGATACGGTACTATTTGAAAAGGGTACTATCAGTAGAAGGAAAACGTTTCGAAGAGGCAATGAAAAGGCTAGACACGCCGAAGGAAAGGGCTTTAGAGTTTGGTGTCTATAACTCTAGACAAAGAGATCGCTAGCTAGAAGGAGGAAGTGATACTATCTTGATTTGATTGCTACCAACCTTAACTGACCTATCTGACCGTGGAGCATTGTTCAGCCAATAATTTTAAGCACAAACTTTGCCAACCACTTTAACATGTTTGATCTTTCACAGTACCTTCTCCATAAACTGCACAAATCTTTTTTGTATTTCAGCTACATTTTTACCTTTCTTAAAATAAAAAAAGCATCATATGCTGAAACTATTGCTTATTTCCTTCCATCTTCAATGTTAGAATCAATAAACAGGTATACATCATTTTCAAAAACAAAAAGAAATATTAGTTGGACGATCAATAACCTGACCTGCGGCAAATTCACTGGTGTACGGGGGCAAGCTCTCCACTAATGGCTACACGAACTCCTTGCTACCTGTTGGGAGCAGGGAAGGCTACCCCAAGACTTTAAAGACGCGGTCATCGTAACCCTCTACAAACATAAGGGCGCGAAGTCTGACTGCTCCAATTACAGAGGCATCACACTGCTCTCTATCGCTGGAAAAATCCTTGCGAGGATCCTGCTCGACAGACTTGTCCAAAGGGTCGCCGAAAAGCACCTCCCCGAGAGCCAGTGCGGCTTCCGAAAACATCGCGGCACAACCGACATAGTCTTTGTCCTACAGCAAATTCAGGAGAAGTGCCGCGAACAAAACAAAGGGCTGTACGTCACATTCGTCGACCTGACGAAGGCGTTCGACACCGTCACCAGGTCAGGCCTCTGGCAGATCTTGCACAAGCTTGGATGTCCCCCGAAGTTCCTAAACATGACCATCCAGCTGCACGCGGCGCAGAGTCAGGATCGGAGGCGACCTCTCAAGCCCTTTCCCAATCGAAAACGACGTAAAACGGCTGCGTCCTGGCACCCACGCTGTTCTCAATACTCTTCAGTGCCATGCTGAAGTGGCTGCCTGTGCAACCGTAAGCGTCTTCAGGCCCACAAAACGGTCAAAATAAAACTCGTACGCGAATTGCTATTTGCAGACGATGCAGCCCTCGTCGCCCATACCAAGCGAGCCCTACAGAAAATCACGTCGTGTTTTGCCAAAGACACCGAACTATTCGGTCTAGAGGTTAGCCTGAAGAAAACCGTCACCCTCCACCAACCTCCTCGAACGCTTCCACCAGCGCTGTCTACTCACCATCTGCTAAGTGTACCGGTACGATTTCATCACAAAAAATGAAGTCCTATTGAGTACCAACAGCTTAAGCATAGAAGCCTCGCTACAAAAAACGCAGCTCCGCTGTACAGGCCACGTCTCTAGAATGGAAGACTCCAGACTTCCAAAAGGCAGCACTGTTCGGCGAGCTAGCCCCCGGGAAAGGAAACATAGGGGCCGCGAAAAAGAGATTCAGGGACTCCTTAAAACAAACTCTTAGCTACTGCGGACTCAACCTCCGTAACTGGGCCAAAGAGGCAATAAACATGCAAACATGGCGCAACATCGTTCGCCGAAGCTAAGCGCAGAACCAGGGCAGAAATAAAAAGACAACAACGCAAGCTCAGCGCTGCCACCCCCACCCAAGCAAAAGCAAACAAAGAGAATAGAGGAAAAGAAGGGAAAGGAAAATCAACGTAACTACAAAACCGCCAACCAACCCGGTTTATTTTCTTTTCTTTTCTTTTGCTCAAGGGCGTGACCTGGACCTGGGAACGAATCTGCTCAGGCTGCTATACTGTCGGGTCACTGCTCGGACGGGTTCAGCAGAACCCCAAAGCGTACATCTGCTCATATAGGAGGGAATCAGGGCTTGTACCTAAAGCCGCAGACAGTCGTACTCTCATGAAAGTCTGTGGTATATGTTACAGGCAGCCGCTCCGTCCTGATCCCCGCCAACAGTTGGTTAGTCAAATATATTTCTTAGTGGAGGTGCGGTTTGGTAGGGTGGTAGTTAATAGAGATAGAGCCTTTCTGCATGGTAGTACAACCAAAGCAAAAGTGATTATAGGAAATTTGACTTAGAAAGGTCTCCTCCGAATATAGGTCACCCTGGCGTGGCAGACCTTTGGACAACCTGTGGATTTGCTGTTGCGTTGATTGGCTGAGAGAAAGAAAAGAGAAACCTTTGAATGTTGTGGTGATTTCAGTGAGAGTTGGGACTGGGGGTTAGCCATTGACCACGAGAATGGAGAGTCTTGGACCGTACGGCTGCTACTACGATGAGCGACAGTTGACGAATGATGGGAAGGATGATGGGAGACGTCAGTAAATATATTTCTTAGTGGAGAAGGGGTAAGGGGTTATTGTAGCAGAGCGGTTTGGTAGGGTGTAATTAATAGAGATAGAGACTTTCTGTATGGTAGTACAAAGCAAAAGTGATTATAGGAGATTTGGCTTAGAAAGGTCTCACCCGAATATTAAAGCAATATTTATTTACAGTACAATTAAATAATGAGGTAGAATTTAACTTGGAATCTAAGCGAAAATAATAGTAAAAAGATTAATTTAAAAAGTCTAAACTGTATTTTTTAAAAAGCTACTAACAAATTTCCAATATTAACTATTAAAAATAAAAAATAAATTAAATACAAAGAAAAATATGCGTAGACAAATGCAAAAGGAAGAAAAGCTGTGTTTATTTAAATGACATTTAATGAATTTTCACAATGTTGTCTGCTTTTGTAATAAAGTAAGAACGAAAGAAATGCGTAGATGAAATGCGAAGAGAAAGAATATATTCTATTTCTCTTTCCCATCCATAAAAATGTTCTCTCTTCTAAACGAAAATTTTGGAACACTTACAGACACTTACCAAGTCTACTGGACATAAAATATGTGTTCAGTCTAGCATTATACTTGCATTGTGAATCGGACCCCAACTAAAATCTCGATAGTGTTGGAATTATAAAAAAGAAAGTTTCATCCCGGGGTTAAGTCAATATCCATGCAAAAAATCAGATCTCTGGGACTTTTAGTTTGGCCGTGATGCTCACTGCAGACATATGTACATACAACGTCACACACAAAAATAGCGACTTTTGCATAGTATTAGAAGATAAAAGGATTTTCTGCATACATTTGAGTATAGCACGACCCCTACCCAATTTTTGCGCAGATTTTCTTACAAAATTGTTATATGTTATACACGAAGAAATACGGTATGTAGTATTTAAAAAAAAAATTTTTTTCATATCTGAACATAGTTTTCTTTACTTTCCATGTGAAGTGAGCTTGTGATTTTTTTTACTTGATCCCTAGTGCGCCCCAGAGTCAAAAAGTTTGAGAACCATTGCTCTAAACTATCATTTCCAGCAACAACAAAAGAATTGCATATGTATCCTACTTCACGATTACCTTGAGGTTATACTGGACTACTGAGTAAACCAGCTATAACAAACTGGTCCAAACACAGCAGTCTTTCTATGAGGTTGCTATCATACCATATATATTCAACAATTTTAATTGTTGAATATATATGGTATGATAGTAACCTCAATAATAACAAATATTTTTAGATAAAATTATATAAAATTTGTGAAATTCTATTTAACGCACATTCTCTACCCTTACATTCAAAAGAATATTTCATTCAATATCTTCTAGTGTCAGCGCTGAATTTTGTGGTGTGCTATTTCTTTCTTAAAAACTAGTTCTTCGTCTGAATCGTCACTGTGAGTATATCTTGTAGATTATTGTTCTTTACAAAAGTAAACATAACTTTTGTAATATAGAATTTAAAAAGAAGCAATATACTCACATTGCTGACGATTATGTCGTTTGTAGCCACATTCACTTCCTTCATGTCCACAGGTTCCATTTCTTTTATCACAATTCTTGTGGTTTATACAGTGACAAGTCTGAGAACATCCTTCACCAAAGGTACCAATTGGACAAACTGTTTAGAAATTTAGAGGAAAATACAATTTTACTTGCCACATCTCCTAAAATACATTTATAAACGTGCATATTTTTACTGCAATATATATATATATCAGTCAAAAGAAAGTTAATGTAGTATTCCTTGTACATTTGAATAGGATTGATCAAAAGATGTAAAAGAAAAGTAATATACTCACATTGCTGACAATTAGGTCCCTTATAACCTGCTTCACATCCTTCAGGTTCACAAGATCCATTTTCTTTATTGCAATTAGTTTTGTTCTTACAATGACATGTCTTAGAACATTCTTCACCAAAGGTACCAGAATAACAAGCTATTAGAAAATATAGATAAGATTTTAGAAAGGCTGAAGTTGCTTTCCCAAGTGGCAAGCTTGTTTACATATTCTAACTTGCATCAAAGATATATATAATTTAGCTTTCTTGAACGGATGTGACATGTCCTGTCTAAAACGAGCATGCGTTTTAGGAAGTGATTCCACATTCTAGAACAAAGAACACCTGATGAAGGCCGAACGGTACGTTGTGAACAAATGAACATATAGACGACAAACATAGTCCGACCATATCATACACAATGATACATTGACCAAGTCTCCCAACTGGATTTAGTTTGGTATAGAGCTATAAAAAAGATTCCAATATTTAGTGATATATACACAATTAAAATATTTTACTTATACATAAAAGATGAAAGTAACTTTGAAAAATACTTGTGCAATCAATATTTGATTAAGAAACGAGGAAAAGCAGCTGAATTTGGAAACGTTTTAATAGTTACATTTTCCAAACTTGAGGTGGCTTGAAAAGAAAAACCTAGGTCTGGTTAGTTACTTAATAGAAACCATCATATGACCAATGCTTTTTTGCAGCATGCCATGTTGGGGGTGATCAATTAAAACACTGGAAAAAGGGGTGATCGATGAATAAGTTACTTCTCTCGCCTTTTGTTGGGCAGTGATCACTAAAAGAAATATGAATTTGCAAAAAAACAAGCGTGAATGCTGCTGGACACAAACTTAGGGATCAATTTAGACTGCAAATTGAACCCCTCAACTAAAAACCTATTTAGAGTAAATGTTGAAAATTCTATCCCTCTAGCCCCATTGGTGCAGCCTGTACGCGTGATACTCGTCGGCCAGACCAACTTAAAAACCGAAGAAACCTATGTTGACAGTTTTGTTGACAGCTTTTGTTGATGGTTTCTAATAAAAAAAAACTGATAACGTATCCCAATACTGTTAAGACATAGTCTAATGATTCAGTGGTGAAAGATAGAAAAATATATTTATGTATTCAGGGGAATTTTGGTATTCAGCATCCAAATAGTTTATTAATATCATTTTGATTTATTACATTTATTACAAGTCTTGACAACCATTATTAATTTTTGACTAGTATTTCTTTCATCTTAATTTTAGTTGCTTTTCATCGCAACAACTCAGCACAGACCGAAAATAAAGAATAAGCACCAGGCAAGACTTGCATCCCTTTTACCTTTTACAATATTATTAACTGCAATAATCAATTACAAGACTTAAGCTCCGCCACATGTACGAACGTCCTGCGCAAGACTTAAACAGCACCATATTTATGAACATCCTGGGCAAGAATTAAACTGCACCACATGTATGAACGTCCTGGAAAAGACTTAAGCTCCGCCACATGTATGAACGTCCTGCGCAAGACTTAAACAGCGCCATATTTATGAACGTCCTGAGCAAGAATTAAACTGCATCACATGTATGAACGTCCTGGGTAAGACTTAAACTGTGCAACATGTATGAACGTCCTGGGCAAAACTTAAACTGCACCGTATTTATGAACGTCCTGTGCAAGACCTAAACTGCACCACAATTGATCATCAGTGGATGATCCAAGAAGAAACTAAAGCTACTCAATGATCATCTTTACCTGGTCCTAAGCAGGACCTTAAAGCTGCTCACTGATCATTGGAGCTTAGCTTCAAGGAGGCGACAAATTTCTAGGATTTGGTCACTAACACTGTGCCACACCTTACATTGTCCTAAGCAGGATCTTAAACTGCGCACGGATCTCTACAGGGTTCAAAGTAGGACTGTGATCCTGCTCAGTGGTGGCCTGGTAACAGCTTTTCAATCTGTAAAGTTCCTTGAGAGGAGTCAGTCCCCTTGCCCCACAAAATTCTTAAAGGTTAACTTTTCTTCTTTTCTTTCTTAATTTCTTCTTTTTTATGGGAATGTGCGAAAGAAAATAGTTTCCTACTTATCATGCGGTTGGGGCGAGAGTGGTGAAGGTGAATTCTCTACCCGAGGCGAGTGTCAAGGAAAAAACTGGGAATTGCTTTTTTTTGTTTTGACATTTATAGATTTTCAAGCAACCGGAAACCAGAACCAAGCCAATGCGCAGACAGAATATGAATCCACTGTATTTAAACCCCAGCTAACACTAACACAAACAACGCGAACTACGCCAGCGTTCATTGAGCAATCATATCTTACCTGTACAGATTTTGTTGTCATATTTCCTATAGCCAGGTGCACAGCCCAAGTGACAATGTCCACTCCACTGGTCACAGGATTGGTCTATACACTTTTGTAGACAATTATTTTCACATCTGTTGCCATAGAAACCAGGTAAGCATTCTGCAAAAAACATATAGTTAAAGAA
>VCCN01000783.1:3188193-3199905 GCA_006491835.1 Architeuthis dux | reverse complement strand
ACTTGTCCTACCAGACGGTCCTTATATTCCCAAAATCTTACCTTTTACTCAAATATATTCTTCTGTCTGGTTTAAATTTTTATATTTCTCAATTATAACAATATATTAATCATATCTGTACTTACTAGAAAGAGAACTAACTTTCCTAATCAGATTGTACCAATTACCCATCTCCCATTGTGAGTTCGCTTTTTTAATCTCCTTGATCAATTCTGAACAGGATTTTTAGTAGGATAGAAACTTTTTTTCATTTAACAATTTAATTCCTAAAAATTCATTTTCAAGAGATTTAGCATTCAGAACCACAAAACATGACTAAATGCATCCCTTGTTATGTTGATTGCAAATAAGTTGTTTTTTTTTATGGCGTAATGTTCCTGTTTTTAACTCTCAAACTCAAGCGATTAGAAATGAAATGGCTGTTTGTTCAAATACTTATGACAGATACTGTATAAGTACTTAGTGATTACTGAAACTAATACAAATTAATAGTTTAAAAACTGCATACATCAATAAATATTATTGCGTACACGTATTTGTTAATATGTAAAGTCTTTGTAAGAAATTTGTATGTAACAAAAAGAATGTGTGTAAATTTTGTTTATGTCTTGCAGCTCTCAAACATCTGAAGTCTATAGTATGTGGCTCTTGCATTAAGTAAGTTTGGCCACCCCGGGTACAATGCTTACATTAAGCAGGTTTGGCCACCCCGGGTACAATGCTTATATTAAGCAGGTTTGGCCACCCCGGGTACAATGCTTACATTAAGCAAGTTTAGCCACCCCGGGTACAATGCTTACATTAAGCAGGTTTGGCCACCCCGGGTACAATGCTTACATTAAGCAGGTTTGGCCACCCCGGGTGCAATGCTTACATTAAGCAAGTGTGGCCACCCCGGGTACAATGCTTACATTAAGCAAGTTTGGCCACCGCTGTTGTATACCAACAAGATCACCTACGAGATTTGCAAGCCAGCCAACGAGATTTGCACACCAGCTTACGATATTTGCAAGCCAGCCTACGAGATTTGCAAACCAGCCAACGAGATTTGCAAGTCAGTTATTGACTTTGAATACAACTTTTCTAAAGGGTTAAATTGTCTCGAGAGTCGACAGAAGAAGACCACGATATTGCAGCTGCGCCGAACGATCTTACAAAAGACATTGCTTCTCAAACTGGTGAATGCTTCACCTAAGGCTGAATTATTCTGGGAGCCGAGAATGAAGGGTGGATGGATGAAGGGTGGATGGATGAAGGGTGGATGACTGAATTTTCTCAGATATTTATATTCTTTCTATACACAAAAGAGTAATTTTGTGTGGTAAATATATACAATTAGACAGCATTGTTTCCAAGAATCTAATTGCTTATGGAAACATTCTAATAATGGTAGAAACCGTCAACCAAAACTGTCACCAAAACTGTCAAAATAGGTTTCTTCAGTTTTTAAGCTGGTCTCGCTATGTGTGTATGTATCATGCGTACAGACCGCACCAACGGAGCTAGAGGGCTAAACATTTAAACCGTTACACCTTATTATGTCTAGAAAAACATTTTTTGTTTTTTTTAAATCCCCCCCTTCTTAGTGGGGTTTTAGAGGGGGGATAAATTTGCAATGTAAATCTATGCTAAGTTGGTCCTTACATTGTGCCCGGCAGCAGTCACGCTTGTCATTTTGAAAATTCACTTTTTTAATGATCACTGCCCAACAAAAGGGGAGAGCAGTAACTTATTTATCGATCAACCTTTTTTCTAATTTCTTTTAATTGATCACCCTCAACACGCCAAAAGACGTTGGTCATGTGACGGTTTCTATTGAGTGACTAACCAGACCTGTTTCTGTTAGTCCTAGTTTCTTTACACATGTTTAGAATGTTCAAAACAATAAACACGTAAGAGATATTTTCTATAGTTTTGAGAAGGGTCATTAATATTCAAATGTTTCTTCGGAAGATTGAACTCCTTCTTGTTATTTGTGTTGATTTTCAAACGTTCACACACACTCCGAGGTCTGCTAGGTAAGGTTGCCCCTACTCGGGACGCCAAACTGGTGAACAACTATGTTTACGTCATCTCTTGTAAATATAGTATTGTCTATACCGGAGAAACGGGCCGACCCTTCAAGGTCAGACTTGATGAACACAAAAAGGCTATAATCAGGGGCGAGATAGATAAATCTGCTATGGCGGAGCACATCTGGTGAGAGAACGGTGAGCATCTTCCTCTTTGGGAGGAAGTCCAGATTATTGACAGAGAACGGTGTTGGAAGCAGAGAAAAATCAAAGAGGCAGCTCACAACAAAATGTTGACTAAATGCATTAGCCAGACAAATCTAAACCCGACAAGACAAAGACACAGAAACACCCGGGCCATGCGCTATAAGGGCTACCCCCCCCCCTTTAAACATAACTTCTTTTTAACCCATCACATTTTTAAACCTGAAGAAGGCCGAAGAATGGATCGGCCGAAACGTCGTGTTTATAACACAAATAAGAAGGAGTTCAATCGTCCGAAGAACCATTTGAACGTAAGAGATAATTTATGTTTTTTGGCTCATGATACAAAACGAATTCTCCAACACATGATACAAAATGAATTCTGCAAAACATGAAACAAAATGTATATTGCAAAACATGATACAAAATGAATTCTGCAAAACATGATACAAAATGGATATTGTAAAACATGATACAAAATGAATTCTCCAATACATGATACACATTGAATTCTGCAAAAAGATGATACACAAGGGAGAACAAGACAGAAGTGATCAAAACAAGACCATTTTGTTTGAAGTTGAATGAAATGTTGTGATAAAGACTTGAGGGGGGGTGACACTAGAATAGTTTGTGAAGCTCTTGCCCCCCGAGGGGACAGTTAAATGAAGATCGGTGCCTATCATATCGGCAGTCCTAATTCGATTGCAAGGTCAGAAGAGATTACAACGGCGTTCTCCCTGGATTGACGCAATATCAATCCACACAATTTATGTTCCGTTCGCTGATTGGATGTCGGAAAATGGTTCGTTCCATGGAGATGCTGAAAATAGACGATAGTTGATAAACCCTTTTTTAAACTCCCACCCCCAAATAGGTTTATAGTGGGTGTTGAATTTACAATGCAAGTTTATACTGAATTAGTCCCTTAGTTAGTGTCCCGTAGTGTTAACGCTTGTTTTTTTTGAAAATTCGGACTTTATCGGTGATCAACGCCCAACAAAAGGCGAGAGAGGTAAATTATTCCTTGATCACCCCTTTTTCCAATTTTTTTAATTGATCACCCCCAACACGGCATGCTGCCAAAGGACGTTGGTCCCGTGATGGTTTCTATTGAGTGACTAAGCAGACCTGTTATGTTATTACTGTACAACTACTACCACTGCTGACATCATTCTCCTACCACCTTACTATCACATAGCTAGAAGTATATAACAATGTAAAACTAGAGTAACGCAGCCCATTGTGCATTGTATACTGTATATCGAGGTTGGCCAAACCGCGGCTCACGGGACACATGCGGCTCTCTAACATTCTATGTTCAGCTCGTAGAAATATATTGACTGAGATCTTTTTCTCATTACAGTTATTACTCTACAACTACTATCACAGCAGACATAATTATCCCACCAAGTCGGAATCGAGAACAAATGTTAAACTCAACAATTAAAAACCATCAACCAAATCTGCCAACACAGTCGGGATAGGTTTCTTCAGTTTTTAAGTGTTTCTGGCTGGCTATCTAAGATTTACACATTTTCTCCTTATTATGTTTAGAAAAAAGTGTTTTTTTTTAAATCCCCAAATAAATTTCATTTGTGGGTTCAATTTACAATGTAAGTTTATGCTAAATTAGTCCCTTAGTTTGTGTCCGGCAGCATTCATGCTTGTGTTTTTTTTTTTGTTTTTAAAAAATTTAGTGATCCAACAAAAGGCAAGAGATGTAACTTATTCAATGATCACCTTTTTTTCCAGTTTTTTTAACTGATCATCCCCAACACAGCATGCTGCCAAAAGACGTTGGTCACGTGACGGTTTCTACTGAGTGACTGACCAGACATGTTTATTGTACCGAATATAGCAGCCCAGTTTAAGTTGCTCAACGATAAAGTGCCCCAAAAGGTCATAATGATAGGAGAGGGCCTAGAAGAGGTTGATGAAATAAAACGAAATAAAATGACGCATAACGATGGGTTGGAAAGCATTTGGTATGTATAGAGAGATTCTGAATAGCACCTTGCCAATGTGCTTAAAGCGTAAAGTACACAACGGCTGCATAATACCAGCCATGACTTATGGATGCAAAACATGGAGATTAACAAAACGAGCTGAAAACCAACAGAATAGCACAGAGAGCCATGGAAAGAGCAATGCTAGGGATAACTCTAGAAAAAGATCAACATGAATCAGAGAGAAGACTAGAGTGAAATATATTATACAAATAATTAAGCAGCAAAAATTATTGCGTACACGTATTTGTTAATATGTAAAGTCTTTGTAAGAAATTTGTATGTAACAAAAAGAATGTGTGTAAATTTTGTTTATGTCTTGCAGCTCTCAAACATCTGAAGTCTATAGTATGTGGCTCTTGCATTAAGTAAGTTTGGCCACCCCGGGTACAATGCTTACATTAAGCAGGTTTGGCCACCCAGGGTACAATGCTTACATTAAGCAGGTTTTGCCACCCCGGGTGCAATGCTTACATTAAGCAAGTGTGGCCACCCCGGGTACAATGCTTACATTAAGCAAGTTTGGCCACCCCTGTTGTATACCAGCAAGATCACCTACGAGATTTGCAAGCCAGTATACAAGATGTGCAAGCCAACCAACGAGATTTGCACACCAGCTTACGAGATTTGCAAGCCAGTATACGAGATTTGCACACCAGCTTACGAGATTTGCAAGCCAGCCTACGAGATTTGAAAACCAGCCAACAAGATTTGCAAGTCAGTTATTGACTTTGAATACAACTTTTCTAAAGGGTTAAATTGTATCTAAGTTGGTCCTTACTTTGTGACCAGCAGCAGTCACGCTTGTCTTTTTGAAAATTCGGACTTTTTTTAGTGATCACTGCCCAACAAAAGGGGAGAGCAGCAAAAATGGAGATGGGCTGGTCACCTAGCAAGAACAAATGACAATAGATGGGGGGGGAGACTAACCGATTGGTGCCCAAGGGACAATAAACGCAGTAGGAAAAGACCAGACACAAGATGGAGGGACGAGCTAGAAAGGTTTGCCGGTAAGACGTGGCAGAGTTTAGTACAATCTATGTCGTCATGGAAGAAGATGGGAAAGGCCTTTGTCCAGCAGTGGACTTATAACGGCTGATGATGATTAGGTTTAATTTTCTTGCAATGTGAAATATAAGTATTTTGAGACAATAAATATACAGATTCAGAAGTAAAACCCAAAATGAAAATTTTTAAAATGACATAGAACTAGTTGAATAAGCCTTCCGTAAGACGGGTAATCAGCTAGTAGTCATAGATCTTCTACATTTCCAATGTTAAACAGGAATGATTATTATTAATTTTTGATTGCTATTTATAAATCATCTTAATTTTTCCGTTGTTTTTTTTATCGCAACTTTACTCAGGCCATCAATCTACGACAGTGAGTAAACAGTGCGAATCATAAATGAAGAATAAGGTGAGACCCGAACTCACGCCCCTCTATGCCGGAAGGAAGACGGAAGCTCTTACCATCCGTGCTACGAGAACTAGCTGGCTAGCAGAAGTCCAAAAACAAAGCTTTAACCCATAAGAACCCAGACCCATTTCTCCTCGAAGGAAAATTATGGGGTTATAAAACAGAAAAACAAATTATACATCATAAAATGCATTAGAAATATTTCGTAATCTTTTAGCAATGTAATGTTTGTCCATGACTATTTTAACGCCCGGAGTGGCATTTATGTCACAGCGATATTTTCCTGATTTGTTTTATATCAATTTGTTCAAGAAATGTCATCAGAATAGGTTAAATGTAATGTAGGACATGTTATTAAAGCATTAGAATTGTTAAATGGGTTACAACTGATTTTTTAGTAACAAAAACAACCTTTTTGTATGTTAACAAAGACCCATTTCTTCTCGAAGGAAAATTATGGGGTTATAAAACAGAAAAACAAATTATACATCATAGAAGGCATTAGAAATATTTTGTCAAGTTGTAGCAATGTAAATTTGTTCCATGTCTATTTGAACGCCCGGTGTGACATGATATTTTCCTGATTTGTTTTATATCAATTTGTTCAAGAAATGTGGTCAGAATAAATTAAATGTAATGTAGGACATTGTTAAATAGATTAAAACTTAATTTTAATTAACAAAAACAAGCTTTTTAAAAGTAGTTACTTCTCTCCCACGTGGTAACCAGGCACCAGGATGTTCAGTAGATGTTACTTAGTACACTTCAAGAGTTAAAATCAAGGAATAAGGTAATGTCTGTTTTTGAACTGGTAGTATCAGTATTAGTAAATATCTATTTATAATATTTATAAATCAATAATAAACAATTATGGATGAACAATAAATAAATTGTAAATAATACTAAACAGATAAGCAATATAATATTTGCTTTGCGCAAGAATGAATATCAATTCTGCGCCACATTAAAAACTTTCCCACTGGTATGAAAAAATTCAATCTCGAAGGTCAAGTTTTGAAATAATTCGTAAACAACATCTGTTTTTTTCCCCCAACGTTTCAGGCTACAAATAAAGAGAAATTTATTTTTTTTACTTCTGTAGCAAAAAAGGTTCCGAAATATTAAGAGACATTTGATAAAAAACTTTTTAAAAAAATATATTAGACACTAGTTGACATACCCGATGTTTCTAGTATCTTTGGTAGGAATGCATACACGTTCTTAACGGTTTTGCTTGGCCTTGTTAGATGAATTCTACGAGAAATATTTCCTTGTAGAAATTGAGTAGTTTGGGTCACCATTGAAATGCAGTGTTGTTCATAGAGAAATGTATGCATATATCTTTAGTACTGTCTGTATATAAATTCGGTAAAATATACATGCAAAAGAGATATAAACAAGACAGATATTTTTCTATAAAAATATAAACATTTATTCAAATGGTTCTTCGGACGATTGAACTTCTTCTTGTTATTTGTGTTGTAAACACGACGTTTCGGCCGATCCGTTCGTCGGCCTTCTTCGGGTGTAAAATCCGATGGGTTAAACAGAAGTTATGTTTAAACCCCCCTAACCCTTATAGCACTTGTCCCGGGTGTTTTTGTGTCTTTGACTTGTCGGGATTTAGGTTTGTTGAAAGGTGGAAGCCACATCGGGTTGAAATCCACACTTGTCTGGCTAATGCATTTAGTCGACATTTTGATGTGAGCTGCCTCTTTGATTTTTCTCTGCTTCCAACAACGTTCTCTGTCAATAATCTGGACATCCTCCCAAAGAGGAAGATGTTCGCCGTTCTCTCCCCAGATGTGGTCGGCCATAGCATCAGGGGCGAGATAGATAAATCTGCTATAAACAACTTTTTCAAAGACAAACATCTCCGTTTCTAAACATGTAAAATATAATTTGTAGATTGAAAAATTTGGGATAAATATTTCTCACAATAAAAATAATTCTCATACAAGTTTTTAACTTTTTTCTCGTCACGTATCGCTTTTTCGTCAAAAGTTTGAGAAGTACATAAATAGCTGAAAACGGCATGGGCCCTCCGCCGAACGAGTGCTAAATCTTTAATATATTTTCGTTCCAGTAAAGTCTTTTTAATTCTTAACCTTTTTTTAAATTTTAAAGATCTCGGTAAATATGTATGTCGGTGAATTGTATCTCGATGAATTTTACATCTCGATAAATGTCGGTAATTTGCTGTCGGCGACTTGTTGTCGGGGAATTGTTGTCGGTGAATCTGACGGCTCTCAATAAAACGGCTAAATCTAAATTTCAAAGGAAGCTACTCAATATCTGTACATTTAAATTTCTCTCCAATATTTTATTTTCTCTCCAATATTTTATTTTCATTCAGTTTTTATTCAGTGCACGGCGTGGGCAGATGTATTCGCTGTCTAATTATGAAATGCTCAAGTGTAAAATTGATTTTCTGTTTTTTTTCAATTTGCTGAATTCGGATTGCGAAGATTTGACCGAATCTTCAGTAGCCATGCAAATTGCTAATTTTTTTCTCTCTCATAGTTTTTCCTAATTTGACACAATTTAAATAAAGTAAATTGATTTTGAGGGAAAATTTATTGAATCGGCTCCGGTAAGACCGCAAAATCTTGACCAAACGCACAGTAGCCATGCAAATTGCTAAATGTTTTTTCTCTGGTATTTTTCCCCATTTTTTCACAATTTAAATCAAGTAAATTGATTTGGGGGGGAAATTCATTGAATTGGCTCCTGCGTTACCGCAAGATTTGGAACAAACCTACAGTTACCCCAGCTAATGAAATAAATTCCAAGTTGTGTGAATATTTTTCCCCGGGTGGGATCCTAGTTTACGTGCATAAAATGGAAATAACTCTTGTTCGCCTTAAAATGAACTAAGGCTGACAGAATTATTTCCCCCACGTAATTTGGTGATATATACTTTTTCAACAACAATAGAAGAAAAAAAACTTTATTTCCATACAAACCTTTAAAGTTTCAGTGTTCACACACTGGCCCACTCGATGTTAAAAACGGCGCACAATAAGTAAAAACAACTTTATTTCCATACAAACGTCTCACACACTCGCCCACTCGATGTTAAAAACAGCACATAAATAAAAACAATTTAAATTATTCAAAGCAATAACAGTACAATTTATGTATTTACTTCTGTTTTTCTTTAATTGGTGAAATAATCCTGTAAGCCTAAGTTCATTATAATGGTCCTGTCGACTGGGGCCTAGAATACGCCGACTGGTGCAGGGGCCACCTGTTCTTTCATCAAGGTCGCAAGACTCTATTTATTTCTAACACAAAAACGATTTCGGCGTTAAATAACCCATCAAGGGTTGATAAGCCGTAAAACCAATCAGTTATTATTGTTAATATTTTCTTTTTCTTTTCTCTTTAATGTTTATTTTTGCATCCTGTAGCGCTACAGGGGAGTCATCTAATCGACAGCACTTTCCGTAGTATGTGGACTGTTCCAAGTAGGGCGATGGACTACATGGATGTTGATGTTACCTGGGATACGGTTGGTGAACTTTTCCATTCCCCTCTTTACAAGTCCTAGAGCTCCGATGACCACGGGGTGTTATGGTGGTTTTCATGTCCCACATCCTGTTCATCTCGATTTCCAGGTCCTTGTACTTGGACATTTTCTCAGTCACTTTCACGGAAGTGTTTCAGTTAGATGGTATTGCTATGTCGATGAGCATGCACCTCTTTTCTCTTCTGTCCTTGATAGCGATGTCAGGTCTATTTGCTCTTATTTCTCTGTCAGTTTGAACGGGCATGTCCCAGAGGATGGTGACTTTGTCGCTCTCAGTGACAGTATTAGGTTGGTGCTCATACCATCTTTCAGGTGTTTTGATTCTGTAATTCCTCGTACTTTCCCCAGATCCTGCATTGTGGGTCTGTTCCATCCTTTATTATGCGGTGGTGATAGTGATAGGTTGTGAGGCTTTGGTCTTGTGCAGCGATGATCCGGCCCTCCGTTTTTGCTTTCAGTCCGGTGCTCCACAGCCACTGGGGTGTCGTTTGTTGGTCTACATCTGCTTCTTTCACCCTTCTAGGGTACTTCACATGCATTTCTTTGCTCCCATATGTTTTTGCAGTTGTTGTTGGCCATGTTGTTTTGCCTTCTGTTTTACTCGTTTGGCGTAGATGGTGGTCGCCTCTTATTCTATTGGTGGGATATCAAGTTGTTTCTTGAAGAGTGCAGCCTCTTTTTTATGGAGTGGGTCTGGTGTTTTACTATTTGGAGGTGTGGGTCATCTGTTTTGGACAGGTATGCATCTAACCCGATAGTGGTGGTCTTGAACGTAAGTTCAAGTTGGGCTAGGCCCCGCCCCCCTGACGCTCTTGGTAGGTAGAGCCTGTCGACATCTGCTTCCGGGTGATGCATCTTCTCCTTGGTAAGCATTTCCCTTGTATTGGTGTCCAGTCTCTTGATGTCATTCATCTTCCAGTTGATGACGTTGACACTGTATGTTACTACAGGTATCGCTAGGGTTAGCTCGCTTCTTCTTCTTCTTCTTCTTCTTCTTCTTCTTCTTCTTCTTCTTCTTCTTCTTCTTCTTCTTGATTCCCGGATCATTAGAGGCAGACACACATATAGAAGGATGTGCCCGTGACAAAACGGTTAGCAGCGCGGAAAAATAGAATCGACGAGGCGAGTTCAAATTCCGACTTCCATTCGCACTGATGCCCTTGGTAAAGGCATGAATCCAAGGATTCTATTTTACTAAGTATACGAATAAGTAAATCAAAGGGAAACGACTCAAATCAACTTAAAAACGTTTTTTTTTAATCTCCAACCGTCAATATGCCCCAACCCAACCCCTCAGACTGCAACAATGTTGCTATTTAAAGGAAAAAAACTGACACAATCCAACTCACATGCAGATCTAAAAAAGTTTAAACTCTTTATGAGCCATATTTTACCACATATTTATATTTACATATATCACTACATGATACACTAGAAAGCACCCAAAGAGCGCATAGCTCTACCAACGCCGTACACTAACTAAAAACTGAATGGAAATGTAATATTAAAAAACAAGGGAGAAGAATGTAAATGTACTAATATTGAGTTACTTCCCTTGAAAAGTAAATTTAGCCTTTTTATTAACTGTTTTTAACCTCTATTTCCTTCCGAATAATAACAAATTCCATGATCCGCGTCAACATTCACTCCCTTCTTTTTTAGTCTATGATCAGCGCTTCCACATAATTTCATTGAGAACTTTTAGAGATATCGTGTGAATATGCAGATGGGCAGACATGAGTGAATACATATACCTCTTCCAACATCGTTTGCAGAAACAAAATATTGGAGGTTTTTTATAGTTTTGAGAAGGGTCATTAACATTTAAATAGTTCTTCGTGACGATTGGACTCCTTGTTGTTTGTGCTGTTAACACGACGTTTCGGTCGATCCATTATTCGGCTTTCCTCAGATGTATGGAGTAATGTTTTTACTATGTTTTTCATGAAATATTGTGTACTGTGTTTATTTTCATACACATGGCACACTAACCAAAACGTACAGTATACAGTTATTTTGGAGAATGTCCATGATGTTATCTTTAACACTTTAGTACGGAAATTTAACATTACTATATTTATTACGGAAGATATTTGCAAAAGGGGTGCTATAGCGAGGTAGCACTAAGCGGGTTATTACTGTACCATCTTTTAAGCAAAATGTCCATGAAATTAAACATTAAACAAATGTTAAATAACTTTCTTGAAATGCTTGGCTCCGTAATCAACCGATTTTTAAAAAATATATAGATGCTTTATATTTGTTATATATTTATGCTTTATTCATTGCTGTTGTAATGCATTCGTTCTTGGCATATTCGCTGAGATAAGACGGCTATTCTATGTTTTCATGTTTGTGTGGTGGAGTTGTCTTATTCTCTTGGGGTGTTATTTGTAATGAGTCACAAAACTGATATTGCTCGGGCGTAGATTTAAACAGAAATCCTAATAATCCGGCTTAGTAACCAAATTTATAATTTCCTAATTTCCGTTTAACCCTAACCCTCTCTCTCTCTCTCTCTCTCTATATATATAT